>LGRX02002615.1:0-19582 GCA_001247695.2 Cymbomonas tetramitiformis | reverse complement strand
TCCTCGCGCCTGCACCTCGTCCACTCCTCGCGCCTGCACCTCGTCCACTCCTCGCGCACGAAGTGCTTTATTGCGATGATTACTCCCTGCCCTCTCTCTGCTGACTCAATATTTGGTGCACCATCAGACCTTCGTCCTGGAAGACTGAATGTGCGCATGGGGCCATGGCATATGTTGCAGGCTCTCCATCAGCAACTGATAAAACTAATAGAAATCTAGTGATGAACCCACTAATGGAGCTGATGGGTGCGTATAAAGCTCGTGATAGCCCTGCTTGCTTGCCACTGAATTTTACGGATCCGGATGCACATATCCTGCGCATGACAGATGCGCATATCCGGCGCATGACAGATGCGTATATTCGACGCATGACAGATGTGTATATCCCGCGCATGACAGATGCGCATATCCCACGCATGACAGATGCGTATATCCGGCGCCTGACAGATGCGTATATTCGAAGCATGACAGATGTGTATATTCGGCGCATGACAGATGCGTATATCCCGCATGACAGATGTGTATATTCGGCGTGACAGATGTGTATATTCGGCGCATGACAGATGCGTATATCCGGCGCATGACAGATGTGTATATTCGAAGCGTGACAGATGTGTATATTCGAAGCATGACAGATGCGTATATCCGGTGCCTGACAGATGTGTATATTCGAAGCATGACCGATGCGTATATCCGGCGCATGGCAGATGCGAATATCCGGCGCCTGACAGATGTGTATATCCGGCGGCTGACAGATACATGGATCCGGCGCATGATAACTGCATATACTGGCTATCCCTGCATGGGCATTAGTATTCCGACGCGCCTAATCGTCTGACGCTTCATTTTCATATTGAGTTCCGTCCTCTTCAAGTTGAATTGAGGTCACAGCGCGGGCGCTCATGTGGTGCTCGAGCCCCTTTTGCGTGCTCCGGTGATTTTTCATGCGGAGATACAAGGTGCACTGCGTGTGATTATGTCAAACACGAGGTTTTGCTGTTCCGGTGCCCTCGATGCAAATCTATACAAGAGGCAGTGGAGCTCATCTGCCCTCGCATGCTGCATCGTGACTGTGGCAGAGATCGTAACCGGCGGCAACTCTTGTATAGGACCCAGATGCATGATGCTGGATGAAGCGGGCGCGTGGTGGGTGGGTGTGAATTGTGCCCAGCCACTGAGAATATGCTGAAGCAAAGGGAGCAACTGGGGAAGCGTATGGCAATCACCGCTGGTAGACCTGTTGGGCTACCGCCGGGCCTGCATAAATTGTGAAGCATGAAGATTGTGTTTCTCCCTCCGCAAGCAAGAGAGGGTGAAAACGGGTGCTATATAGCGCTCTTTGGGATGCCAGCAAGTGTTATCACATTAGTGTATAATTGCAATTGCATGGCCTTCTTACGCAAGGCGCATCAGCATACCTTATTGAGCGGGAGGTGTGGCGGCTCCACCACAGCATAAATTTGCAGCTGCATATAGTTCTGGGAAATAATGTGAGTAGTGCACATTCATGTTTGTATGACGATGCCACATCTATAATAATCTCCACTGAAAAAGTGGGGCTACTGGTGGATTTTCAAGCCGTTCGCATGCTCTCATCCGTGTGTTTGACTGCAAATTCCCAGTTCAAATCTAAATTGGAATTCATGGGGGTTGGCATATTTGGAAAGGCAAAATGTTTCTGCAGTGCCCATGTGTGCTTACCCGGTGCTTACCCGGAGCAAAGATGAGAAATTGTTGGTTTGTTATTCTCTACCGGATAATTTTCGGCTTATTGCATTGAATTGTTGAACTGTGAATTCGTGATATGAGACTTGATAATGTGTGCAGCCGTTGTAAGCGTCTGAAATGTGCGGTGGGTGCCGGCTGATAGTCGCATCGAGGGAAATGATCAGGAGTGGGGACACCAACCCCGGTCGGTCAACAAGTGCACATGACGCACACTAGACAGTATAATGACCTGACACGCAGGTCTCCAGTCGCCTGCTGCTTAAAAGGTGTACGGGGATGAACAATTATGTCCAATTTGGGGGAATCTTACACTTAACAATGGAATTTTGGGAATTTCTTAGAACACGCAGGGTGAAAATAACGAAAGGGTATTGAAAAGTGATAACGCTTGTTGCTCCAGGCCCTAGCTCAGCTCCCTAGCTCCAGGCCCTCGCTGTGCGGTAGTCGGGCATGCATCCAAGTCACCGTACGCGCGATGCTTACAAGGGTCTTCTTCTATATGCAGTATTGGCGTAGCTAGTGTATAACGGAGTAGGAATCCAAATGTAGACAGGCTTCTTATACGCAGCTCCACAATGACCCTCGTGCTGACTATATCACGGGATTTTCTAGAGACCGAGTTACCGGGTGGAATCGCAACGCATAGGAATCGGCCACGAGGATGTTCTAAGAACCAGTGTTTGGGTTTGAAGTACTTATTCATGATCTGCCACGTCCGCTTGGCAGAATCATTAGCTGCCACTAGGTCTCGGGCACCGGTGTTGTTTGCCTGACGGCATGACGTGGTGCACGGTGGACTTGCCGACACAATGTCAAGGTAGTACACTGACAGATTGTTGGTAGCGTGAATGTTGGATGGCACCCACGTGCGTGCCATGCCATCATGTCATGCCATGGCAGAATAACTCACTTTCGACCGATGACTCGTGTAGACGCGTTTCGCTGGCGCTGGCGAGCAGCAGAGGCATGAAGCTTCCTCGGCACTGCCACGCATGTTCGATCAGCGGCGAAGTCGGGCGTATCGTCGCGCTTACCCACTCTTAACGTTGTCCGAATAGCGAGTCGCCGGTTTTGTCGAGACTCGCGTCACTCTCGCGATGACACATCGTTCATATGATCGATTCTGCGAAACGTGAAATCATCGCGGCACATTGTGGATCGTGTCGGGGCTGTGTCGGGACATGGTCAAGGATACTCTGGAACCCGAGTCAGCTGCATCCAAAGCTCAGCTCAAGACATCACGGATACAATACACCTATCGTACACAAAGTCACGGCTTATTTGTAAGTGGTCAGTGCGACTATTGCTAGAATATTGCAAGTATCGTATATCGCACGCGCGGTGAACGGTCCGTTCCTGATGCCCGCACAAGTTCGGCTTTGAGACGTTATTTTCCAAGGGTACGCGTTATCGAAACAACTGCCTACATGCACGCGTTCGTAAGGCAGCATGCATTCGGTGCCGTGCGTGTACGGATAATCACGTGGTGCATGCTGATATAGTCTGTGTATGCAGCGACCTTCGCTCATACTTACACGTATGTGTGTTTCACGCTGTGAATCGCTTCGTGTGTAGCCTTGTATGCCCCGTCGCGCCGGGACAAGCGTCGTGATTATCACGGTATGATTTACGAATCGGATGCCTATGTTGCTTGGCACGAATCGCACAATGCGTGGTGGTAAGCCAGAGTGAAGACTACAATTTCTGGAACCCGAGTCAGCTGCATCCAAAGCTCAGCTCAAGACATCACGGATACAATACACCTATCGTACACAAAGTCACGGCTTATTTGTAAGTGGTCAGTGCGACTATTGCTAGAATATTGCAAGTATCGTATATCGCACGCGCGGTGAACGGTCCGTTCCTGATGCACGCACAAGTTCGGCTTTGAGACGTTATTTTCCAAGGGTACGCGTTATCGAAACAACTGCCTACATGCACGCGTTCGTAAGGCAGCATGCATTCGGTGCCGTGCGTGTGCGGACAATCACGTGGTGCATGCTGATATAGTCTGTGTATGCAGCGACCTTCGCTCATACTTACACGTATGTGTGTTTCACGCTGTGAATCGCTTCGTGTGTAGCCTTGTATGCCCCGTCGCGCCGGGACAAGCGTCGTGATTATCACGGTATGATTTACGAATCGGATGCCTATGTTGCTTGGCACGAATCGCACAATGCGTGGTGGTAAGCCAGAGTGAAGACTACAATTTCTGGAACCCGAGTCGATCTCGCGATGCTCGAGGGTTCTTGTTACAGTTTTGTGATGATGAGCGCCTACGGATCTGTATCTGCTATAAACCGTTACAAACCCTATCATATTTTGGTCCGTAGGCGCTGACCCCAGAGTAGCCCCCCTGCCACGCTAGTACTTGTAATAGTTACTCCCCTTGCTCATACGTAGCATCGGCATCGGGCCATATGTGTCATGATAGATCATATTAAGATCTAGATGTCGATTTATACGACATTTCGACGTGGGATGTCGAAAGTTCCCTCCCACGCCTCGCGTCGGAGACGAGACCGCAGACCTAGACCGCAGACCCGTCGAGAGAGTATAACGTACGTCCTGTAGAGTAGAGCTCTATCGACTCCGTACAGTACAGTATCGTCTATGCGTATGGACGAAGAGTCGAAGACGAGGTGCGTTATAGATACGAATCGTTATTTGAGCTTTCATAATTCTCCATAGCCGAGAGTCCGGATGTGCTGTTGCGTAGTTCAACACAAACCAAACCGCTTTCTACGAATTTCGCACGTGAGGTATTCAGTATAACGTTATGCCTCCCTCCCTTCCTTACAAGGTGAGCTAGCTAAAAGTGAATGTCGGTGCGATCGCTGTTTGAGCTTGCTGAACGTTAGTCGCACGCAACAGTCGTAACAACTGAGGCAAATCACTATTCCCCCCTTATGCAGAGACCTTTTTTCAACCTGACCCTTCAGCAGCATGAAATCGAGGTGCATCCTCTTCTCAACTTGTGCAACCTACTATACATACGCATCTCGTAACAGCACTGGTGTACTGTGCAGAGCCTCACAGTTTCTAAGGTGGGACGTATATGAATATGATTGCGTGTATCGACTGCTGCAAGTCGGCACGAAACCCGCCCCGTGGATAAGTTGATCTGCGGTAATGTGTGATTTGCGTTTGCGTGGGCGAGCAAGAGGAAAACTCGGTGTCTGTAGCCAACATATAACTTGTGACGCTTTTAACGTACTTTTCCCAGGAGGATCTTGCTGCAATATACACCCAAATCAAACGCCGACGTCGTATCTCCCCAACCTCCAAGAAGGTTGAGTTGGACCAGGCCTCTAAGAAACGTGAACAACCTGAGTCACCCAGCGATAAGAGCTCATGATTTCTTTATTATGTGAAAATACAAGCGTTCCCTCGTTTTCAAATCTTTGATGCTAGCCCCCTCAGCCTTGTCCGAATTCGACCACCGCATTTGCTACCAGGCCATAGTTCGCCGGTTGCGCTTTAGATGAGGTATGTTAAAGCTTGGGTTTCGCTCGCTCACTGGAATTGGTGTCCCTTATCGCCTCAGCCCGAAGCAGGCAAAACATCACTTGAGCGCGACAAACTCTCACAATACTTTTTTGCTCGTGGTGGTGAAAAACTTCCCAGAGAAATATATCGACCCAGATTTTGCGTCGAGCGGACCGATGGGACGATTGTTTGCTCCAGAGTGCCTCCGCTTGCTATGATTTTGGAGGCTTGATCTTTGGTATGTTTGCCCAAGCCTGCAAAGTCGCAAGGTGCAGGTCCACAATGAAGTGGCGTGTCCAAGCTGCTGCTGAGCGAACGGATATTGTCTAATCTTTGTGCTCAAGATAGTTGATGTCATAACAGATTTGCTTGACAGATTTGCAGAAAGACTTGGACAAAGAATAACATCAAGCAAAATTGTTTTCCTGGTAATAAATGTGCATACGTTGGCTATGTCTTATTCCCGTAGGATTTATATTCGAACTAGTGCATACGCATTACGTGCTGCACGTGCACGCGCTGTGTGGGCTCATACCCGTTTGCCCTTTTTGCCTTCCGAACTAGGAACTCGCCCCACACAAGTTACTTAGGCCAGTTATTTACGCACGTCATCAACCAACGAGGTTCTAATATCAAAATTAGGAACTATTGGCCTCGCCCAAAATATGGTAAGACGAGTGTGTTAGGACGCTATTGTCTGGATGTTCGACAGTTAATATCCTAACACTAGCACGTGATTCTACAATCGTGATACGTGTTATATTCATCTGTTCAGGAAAACTCGTCTTGGGCATCTGCCGTTTGAGTGATCTCTATGATAACCATGATGGTTAACTCCGCCCATCAGGGTGCATCGCCGTTGGATGGGTGCTCTACTTATAATCGATGTTGCATCACGCCGCCTGAACGAGGCATCATATGGCTGAATCACGCATCAAAGTGGCATTATAGGAACTTTGGGAGTGATGCTAAATATCTGTGTTTATGTCTTATCGACTGATCCGTGGCGACGCCGGATAATCAGGGAATGGTATATTGCATGCAATGGCTTGCGAGTAACACGCTCGTTTGGCTGGCTTTACGGCAAGATAGATACGTAGGTATTCCTGTGCATCAGCTCATCAGGCATTCCGCAAACAAATAAGCACGGTAAGGGAATACAATGAGGCACATGTCAAAGATGGCTTAACCATATATATCGTGGTTGAGCACTGTGATGCATTCATATATGTTCATAACTCACTACACACGCTTAATATAGACGAGCACCACTCAATATTCGCGTACGGGGCAAGCATCTAGACAGCACCGTTCTTGCATACCGGTATTCACGTTTCGTCCTGGATTTGGGCGTTCCCCGTTCTTATTCCTTGTGAACATCCCGTCGCAGACGATCCATACCAAATGGTGTAAGGGTTCTTCTAATTCCACATTTGTATACAGAGAAGAATATGTCTCACATGATAACTCATATACAAATTTGCAACCACCACAGGTGTAAAGTCGATTCAGTGAAAACCAATAAACCAAATGTGCACACACTGGCCGGCATGAGACGTAGCAGCATAATGTGTAACATCAGCATGCACATACACAGCAGTCTGGTAGCTAGCACTTGTATGCACCTTGTGTAATATCAATAGGCGTGCCATACCTAGGTACCTTATTAAGTGCCATACTATCCTCAGTTAAGCAAAGGGACAAGGTAGAGAACATTGCCATGCTCAATGATAAAACGTTTGCATATTCACATGAAGACTCATAGCGGAGGGGTTTTTGGGACCATGACACGTGGAGGTTTCTTTTTCCCAGCTTTATGACTTTTGCCTTGGTACATCGGCAAGTCATCCATGTAAGCGGGGAAAATGATGTCGACACCATCCACGGTCACTTCTGGCAGAATTTGCAGTCCAACACGAATCCCTACAACAGAGCATACTACATATCCCCTTCAGGTATCCAGTGATTACACAGCACGTCGAAAAAGATGTTTCGAAAGCACTCATAGTAAACTGGCATGCCATGACATCATACAGTGGCCCGCCTGTCCAACTGTTTAAAGCAACAAATCAGTGCAACCGTAATAAAATCTGCAGATTGTGCATGCAATGAGCGCGGTCTCGAGATTTGACAACTTGTGTGGACACCTTACAGCATGCAACCAAGGGTGCCCCTTACGACCCACGCACATTCCTCGAGAAAGACATGTAAGGGATCGCACCTGGGAGATGCTTTGTGCTCCCCGGAGTACCATGGCCACTGCTGACTGATCCTGCAGCTGTGCGTGTGCGGGCTGCAAAATACCACATCGGAAGACACAGAATTCAGGGTTTTATCACGCACGAGATTATCATTGATAATATTTTCACTCTTGGCAACACGGGATTTTACGATTAGCCGGCAAGTCTCGAGTTCACTGTGTTGAGGAAAACTCACAGGTCTGTCCAAGTGGGATTGATTAAGGCTGCAACGTACTTTGATTTTCCTGTAGTCCCAACCCAAGCTGCAAGTCCACAGCGTGTGAATAGGCCTCTGCACCCATGAATCGCACAGGATGACAACCTTTCAATATCTCAGAATACCAGCACCATTACTGACAGCATTAATGGCTTACACGAAAGCATTTGTCCGGGCTGGCTATGATATTAGTAAGGGCATGTTTGATATGGTAAAAAATGTCCACTTTGAAAGTCAAGTTTATCACATCTATGTATCTATCTATTGCAAGGCCTGCGGTTGCGCATGAGTACATATATGCCACAGGTGGGAGGAACCCAGCAACGGCTGAAGCATGCTTCATATGCTTGACATGCCTCACAAAACAACGGTCTAAATTGAGAACAAACATCGCAAGTTTACAGTCCACAAGCTCCCTTTCCAACGGCGACACAGTCAAGATGGGGTGCGCTCTCCCAAGAGATTCAGCATGACATGTTTCACAATGATGGCAAACTCGTCAGGGGGCGCATTTTGGTCTGCCCCATAAGGAAAAATCAGCGTTCACAGGCAACCGCCTTGTAGGATAGGGCAGAGAGGATTATCCTCCTCAGGTCATTTCTTATATGTTCTGTGGTGGGAGGGTTCCGGGCTGAGCTTACGAGAGTACACAACGGGGCCGTCCCACTGCTCCAGAGCACTGACAGTGTCTCCAAACCCCCCTTGGATGGCCAAGTCTGCGGGGGTGAAGCCTTGCTGTTGCCCAAGGAAAAGCCCGGGTCAAAACAACCCACGTGGCACCTCCACGAGACCACGAAAGCGGATCTCTCGGCAACAGCGGAGGTCTGCACCCTTGCTGCACAAATGGCGAGGCAAATTAGGCAACGCTTGCTCTCAGCGACAGGCATAAACCTCCTTTCCTTCGTAGCACGTAATGTCGTATCCTACTTCTATGTGATTGAAGCTGGAACGGTCCAAAGGGTGGCACACATCCACTGCGATACTAACGAAATATGCTGCATGAAATCACGCACAAGCCGGGTGGCACGGCGCTGGCCTGAAGGGTGTCAGGAGCACTACACAAGCCGGGTGGCACCGCGCTGGCCTGAAGGGTGTCAGGAGCACTACACAAGCCGGGTGGCACCGCGCTGGCCTGAAGGGTGTCAGGAGCACTACAGGCTCGTAAACATCAGACAAAAAATAGCATGAGAAAGCTCAAGGGATCAACCAGAGAACAAAGACCCTGCGCACGGAGATAACGCAAACGACAGTGTTTTTAGCGTACACGGCCAAAGGGTTCCAAAATCATGCGCACCCCATTCTTCAGACTCTTGTCGCATCCCGCTTTGAGAAGCAGCTTCAGGCAGTCCTCACGACCATATTTCGCAGCCCTGCTTCAATTAAGTAAAGGGTTAGCTAAAGGATAGCCTAAAAAACCATGTGAGAGGCCGTAGACTGGAGTGAGCCTCTGAGCGTGGAAGTACTGGGGTGCAGGCGGGCATAGACTAGATAGAGCCTCTGACCGTCGTCCGCCAACAACTGTGCGCATAAAATATGCTCAGAGGGGCAACACGGCGCGAAGGCCGAAGCCGTGGTTTGCGCGGACGCGCAATCCGCCTGGAACTCCGAATCCGCTGTGATGAACTTGCGCTGCTGCAGATTATATATATGCGCTCACCGCGCGAAGTGCTCGGTTGGCTCTTTCATCCGTATCAGTTATGCAATCAAAATTAGTGCAAAGTTGGAATGAGGACTCAAATCCACGTTGCACCTGTGAAGCGCTGTGTCGCCCGCCTGCGAATGTGGCCACGGGCCCCCGCACGCTCCCTCCGTCATTGCGAAGTCGACAAACGGATACCCGAGGGAGTGTTTTCGGTGGCAACGTTTTTTTACATTCTTCTTGCGCTTAGAATGCTCCAAAGCTCGCTGGACGGCGATATGCTCCGTCACAGACTTGGTTGGTATGTCAGGTTGAGGTCAAGGATGGGTCGATCTGTGCAGGTGTCACAAGCATCGCAGGGCGGATAGGCTCGGCGAGGGTGCCTATTCCTGTCTTGTTCGAGGCAGTACGCTACGCTACGCTACAGGGCTAAGCGAGAGGCCGCGCAAGCTGCCGAGCAAGCTTTACAAAATATGCCAAGAACGTGCTCAACGCTTCTCCTTCAACGGGCAAATAATATTTAACCACTAAACTGTGCGCAAAGTTCCTCCAGCTCAGAGATTGCTGGCAATGTTGAGCATGGGCATTGGGGCCTAAGGGAAGACGGTCACAGGGCATGCCAGGTGTTTGATATCTTTCCGCGCGCCGCGGTCCAGTAATAGCTTCACCAACTCGGTATGCCCGCGCGCTGCGGCTCGATGAAGGCAAGTGAGCCCGTGCTGCACAAGTTAAGCACACCCCTTCGTCCGATTAGTTGGCTTACACGTGGAGAGCGATGGCACTCGAAGCAGGCTTGCAGCCGGCAGCTAAAATGTCTGACGCGCAAATGTCTGCTCCTTCTCATGTACGCGATGTTACAGACGCCAAACTCGCAACTATGCTTTCGACAAGATTAGTGTCGTCTAACTCGTACACGTTGCTCCGTGTTTGATTGGGATGCTAGCAGAGACCTTTTACAGAGCTTTGCGCGAGTCCCCGGGTGCAATTTGGCAAAACCATAAAATATATAACTGGGAGAAACTTGGACAATACACAAAACCACCGGACATGGAACTATTGCAAGGGAAATAATCTTAGAAAACGAAAAAACTCGAGGTGCGTTACGTAGGTCGAATAATTATGTATATTTGCCGCTTGTCGATGTGTGGGTAGGATTGTTTGAAGTGCATGCTCAAGGTTAAGCGTTTCAGATGCGTGCACACAACCTAAACATTATTTTATGCGAAGGATATGAACTGAAATTTGGGCTGATATCATACAGCACACACTGATCTGCTAAGAGCATTAAATCAGGCTGAGTGGTTCGGAAGTCGGAGGGTGAACAACTAATTGTGCGCAGTTAGTAAACCGCGCTGGAAAAGCGAAGATAACTAGTATACCTCATCGCGCTCGTCTATCAACTCATTTTCCTTGTCTAGAAGTTCCATCACAACTTCCAGCTTCCCAGAGACGACAGCATCTCTCAGCTCACCCATCTCCACTTTTCAGAAGATTCTAAAGTTCTTAAAATTGGATCACACACTTTGCCACCGTTACCGTATGACTATATTTACCTGAATCTGAATTTCGATGAAATCATAATCGATTTACCTCTCAAGATTCTAATAGTATTTTGGTGTAAAATGATACGATGCCTCGAACGTAAGCTAAGAGTAAGTTGCAAGAGCACTTTCCTTCCGCTTTGTCTTGAGTCTTTGAGTTGAATAGAAATATTCCAGCGCAGGTGACGCGCTCGCGCTGGCTCTCGCGTCTTCTGCATCTCCATCTGGACTGCTGGGCATCGAAAAAAAACAACCAATTGAAATACATACAGTACAGTAAGCCTTATAATGATAAGTCCTATAATGATATAAGCCTTATAATGATACCCGACCGAGACCACCAAGTTGGCAAGCCTTATAATGATAATTATCATTATAAGGCTTAGTAAGTCCTATAATGATATATACATATACAACTACAGTACAGTAATTCTTATAATGATAAGGCCTATAATGATAATTATCATTATAAGGGCCTATAATGATAATTATCATTATAAGGCTTAGTAAGTCCTATAATGATATAAGCCTTATAATGATAATTGACCGAGACCACCGCCATTATCATTATAAGGCTTACTGTACTGTATACAAAAGTCCAACCCGCCCCTCCCGTCCGCTCGGCTTCGCTGAGTCGACAGTCGTGACCGTGACCTCGTAACGCTGACGTCTGCGTCTGAGTGTTTTTTTTGTATTGGGGAAAAATCTTTAGATTGTCCCCCTCTTTGATAAATCCGGTTATGTGACACACATGCACTGCAGTACCCCCCTAGCTACCCTAGCTACCCTAGCTACCCTAGCTAATCAGTAATCACAACTGTGAAGCAAGACTAGGATCTCGGAAGGGTCTTCATGACACACTGCAATCAGTACCTGAACCTGCAGTGCGCACCAAAATTCATGAAAATGAACCAATTCAGGCAGTATATGCCATCCAAGACTCTGAAATGTTAGCAGCACCAAAGCGATGAGTCCATCACCAAAAACGAACAAAGCAGAACTCAAGGATCGTGGGAGGTGGGTGGGAAAAACACCCTTCTTTGAAACCAATTCAAACTGCGGAGCCGAACTCTCACAGAGTTCGAAACCTTATACCACGTAGTGGTACCTTCTTTCCCGTCTGTCACACGATAACCTTAGTTATGTGACACAGCACCTCTCGCTCCGCTCGCTGCACTGTGACACATAACATTCAATTATGTGACACACATGCACTGCAGTACCCCCCTAGCTACCCTAGCTACCCTAGCTAATCAGTAACCACAACAAGGCCCGGTATCGATAGTTCGATAACTCCGATTAATCGATTAATCGGAGTTATCGTCGTCGTTCGATATGTTCAAATGACTTATCGTAAATATCGTTATCGTTCGATAAGTTCGCAAAACTGTCGTTGTCGTTCGACAGGTTCGCAAAATTGTCGTTGTCGCTCGACAGGTTCACAAAACTGTCGTCGTCGCTCGACAGGTTCACCGGAATTGTCGTCGTCACTCGATAGGTTCGACGCGATTTTGTTATTTGATTAATCGACACCTCATGTGAATGGCAGTAATCGATAAGTACGATAACCACTTTGACGGATCAACGTGATCTTGAGCTATCACGATAGGTACCATTCTAAACCACATCGATCCAACCAATTAACAACCGTTATTCATCGATCCCAAGATGATTCCAAAACTTCATATTATCGCCTCACTCCATCCCAGGCGTCCGAGCTTAGCCACTCATAGTGGCAATCCCGCGGTGGCTAAATAAAGCGTTGCTGAAATCTGTATAGGCAGCCCTGACTGGGAGTCCCGGTCAGGCCCCTATGACAGACTCCTAGGACCAACACTGGACTGCTGACTGATCTATAGGTTCGTGTTGTGACACACGCTGTGTCACAGGTAGGCTAGACTCCGAAACCGTCCGAGACCGTTCCGGGTATATCTAGCTTAGGGTTTATTTATCTTATGAGTTTATCCACACAGTTCGGGAGTTTCTGATATCTAGTGAACTAGGATATTCCAGTAGGTCGTGGCCCCATCCACGCTTTTATTCCACTTGCTGATTTGGCCATGATTGGCTAAACGGCCGCTTGGAGAGGTGGTGCGCGCATGCGCGTTTGGGTGCGACTAGGATTTATGGTATGAATTGTTTGCGGTAAGCAACTGGGAGTGGCGGCCATGGGGACCGCGCCTCGTTACGGACTAGTCTTAGCAATGTTCGGATCCAGTTTTGCACCGGCACTGGCCCTGCTGGTTACTGTTTTCTGGGCTGGTGTTCGCGACACCTTCGACTTCGACGACATCTTCGAGTGCCCCTCGCCGCTCCGCTCTCTTAGCTCCTCTCCGCTGCTGACCATTACCATTTTTCCGCTACCACACCCAACCGCGCGACTGCGTACCACCTCCCCTCTGGCTTTTCAGAGTATGGGTATGTTAACCCGAGCGAAGAAGTCCCTGGACAGGGACAGTGACATCGACGCCTCGCTGAGGCTATTAGACGGAGTTCGGAACAGTCCGACGGTGCGTACGCCGACTGTTCCGAACCCCGCTCCGAATTCCAACGAGGATGCAGACGTGGCGACCAGGAAGTACTTGCAGGAGCAGAGCAAGCTGGTTGACGAAGTCTACAAGGCGCGTCTTCACCGCCAGTGGGCCAAGGGTATCCGCGAGGATGTCCTTGGTGACAAAAAACACCATTTTCGCGGTACGGACGACGCTGGCCTCCTCTCCGAGCTGGTGGTGCAGCTGCGTACGGAGTTTCATTCGGCTGGGCTGGAGCTGGCATCTTTTGACCTCGACGACCCTCTGGCTCGTGTGGTGACCAAGGTCAACGGCTTGCTCTACGACGTTCTGGCTCTGGTTGTCGAGAAGCACAGCAACGCCTACGTCTGGCTGACTGGCACCGACGCCTCGTCTGACCGTGATGGACGGCGAGCTCTTGTGGACATCATCAAGGGCTGCGTACCGGTGGCGCTACGTGAGTCGCACCAGGAAGAGCACGCCGCGTTGCGTTATCCCGCAGACACTGACCCGCAGCCCATCTTGGCTCGGGAACAGCGTCTGGTGCGGGATAACAAAGCTACGGACTGGACACCCACCGAGGAGACCAGGAAGCTCTCCTTGTACAACCGGCTGGACCCGGTGTTTTACACCGCGGTCAAGGTGCGGTATCCTCTCGCGGCCGACCTCGCGCATGTCTCCTTGGCATCTCTCCGCTCCCTTGTGGTAGAGATCTATCAGGCTTGGGCGCAGACGGGGACGGGGAAGGCGGTTTCGGGCAAGAGCGGCGTCTCCGCGCAGCTCTCCAGCACGGAGTACGGCGCTCTCCTCAACAAGATCAACGAGCTTCAGGAGTTGCTGCGACAACAGCGCGGGACGGACGCGCTGCCGGCGCAGCAGCAACGGCAGCAGCCGCAGCGGCAGCAGCGGCAACAGCAGCAGCGCGGTACGCAGCGGGGATTCCGTGTCGGCACGCACCCGCTGCCTGCAGTCGGTTTCGACCGTGACGACCAGAAGGCGAAGCCCTTTTGCGGGAGGTGCAAGAAGGCGGGAAAAGGTGAGCAGTACCACTTCTACCGCGACTGTCCGTTGGGCGGGCGTCAGCATCCCCCGCACTCGGCCGCGGCATTCTGCATTCCCATCGACGAGGAGGACGCGGAGGGGGTGCGTGCATTGGCCATGTGTGCCCTGTTCCAGCAGGCGGCGGATGATGGGGCCGAGGCTTTTGCCACTGCGGCATCTACGTACGGGCCGCCTGCGGTACTCTGTGCGGGTGCGGTGGGCGGGATCGATGTGTCCGCCTACGGCTTCACGGTAGAGCCGCAGCAGCCTGCTGACGAGCCCGCGGGTGACGACATTCATCAGCGGCTGGACGATCTCGCCGCGGAGGTCCATGCCGCGGCAAACTGCAAGGTGCACTACACCCACGCATCCTTCCCACCACGGGCGGTTCTCGAGCCGCATGCTTCGGCTCTGGTGTGCGGCCCCGCGGCAGCGGGGAACATGCCGGAGGAGCAGGTTCCGGCAGGTGGTGCGGCGGCATCGGCATCCGCCGTGCCGGCCCCTGCTATACCTGTCTCGCAGGAGGAGGATGTGAAGCCCGTGCCGCTTCAATCGGCGCGGGTGACTGCCACGACGGACGGTGAGTTCCCTGGGTTCGTTCAGACTGTCAACCACGCCGCCATCGCGCCGGTTGACCTCACCGGCTACGACACCGACGACTACGAGGACTTTGCCGACGGCAGCTTCCGGCTGAAGCCGCGGGGTTCGCCTCCGTCGGCCAATCATGTTTCCGGGCCGCCCGTAGACGAGCAGAGGTCCTACGGTTGTGGGAAGCCGCCCTGGGGCTTTCCTGCCACGGTTGGACCATGGGGAATTCCTTTCCTCCTTTCCCTCGTTCTTTGCATCTCGATCATGGGGGTGGCAGCCGTGCCCGATGCTCAGTCGGCTGCGGGATTGCCTTCGCCTGGTGGTGATCTCGATTGGGAGACTCCGTCAATTTTCTCCACGAATGAATTTGTTGAATCCGTGATCCCGGCTCAGGGTTTCTTTGTGGCTGACAATGTGCCACCGCTTGAGCCGCCTGAGCCCCCTGACCTCTTTCAGGATCTTGCTCAGGCAGATTTGAGCTTCGACATGGCCTTCTTCTACGGTGTGGCTCTACATGAGAGAGGTCCTTTCGGGAACCCTCCCTTCGGGTCGGACTTGATTGAGACCACGGCTGGCTACTTTGGTGCTGTCGATTGACTTCTTGTTCACTCTGGATGCACACCGACATGGTGGTGTGCGGAACTCCGGTGACTTCAACGATTTCTTCAATCTGGTTTATGTTTTACTTTGACTCCTTTGTATTCTTCAATCTGACTTGCTAGCACGGTTATTTTCAGTTGTTTAGCGGGTGCAAAATGCCCGTATGTTTCTGCTCACGTGCTACCTAGAGGGTTCCAGTTTGTGTATCAGAATAGCACAGTTGGATTAGCAGTTAGCACTTGACGCCCTAGCTCCTGCCCTAACAGCTTATCTTACATTATGTGACTCTCCTAGACAGTCACCACCCACAGTGCTGGGGTGGTGTGCTGAAATCTGTATAGGCAGCTCTGACCGGGAGTCCCGGTTCAGGCCCCTATGACAGACTCCTAGGCCAACACTGGACTGCTGACTGATCTATAGGTTCGTGTTGTGACACACGCTGTGTCACAGGTAGGCTAGACTCCGAAACCGTCCGAGACCGTTCCGGGTATATCTAGCTTAGGGTTTATTTATCTTTAGAGTTTATCCACACAGTTCGGGAGTTTCTGATATCTAGTGAACTAGGATATTCCAGTAAGCGTAAGTGGGGCCAAACCTGTCATATAGTTCCGCAGTAATATATATCTAGCTGAAGTGATAAACCCTGAGTTGAGGGTTACGATATCTGAACGGTAAAGTGGTACTTGATAAAAGGAGAGATAACATAAATACCTCACGGGTGTTTCCCGTCTACTGGTGACGGTCACCCAGCCTACTATAGGAAGTGACATGTGACAGTTTTGGGTGTCACAGTGTCAAATCCAACAGTATATTCACAATGTAACTGTTATGTTACACCGTGAATATATATTGGGGGGAAATGTCAAATCTTTAGATCGCGTCCCCCTCTTTCTAACATCTAAGAAATCTGAAATGTGGTCAAGCAAAATTCATGCAAGGCCTTAGCATTGCTCAGCAAGGCCTTAACATTGCAAGGCGCTTAACATTACATACACATCGTGTCACATGCAAAAATCCTTAACAGTGCGAACTGAAATTCATGTAAAATCCTTAACCTTCTATTGGTTGAGCGTAGAAGTCATCGTGACATGACACGTCGTACTGCGTACTAAGCTTTAGGACACTGTAGAAAATATACATAAATTTATGAGGAGCCGGTTTATATTTCCGAAATATTTACAAATTAGTTAGACCCGCAATTGCTTATAAAGGATATCGATCAATCGATACTTGGTATGCGATCGATGGACGACTTCTCAGATCTGAGATCGGGGATTTATACATTTTTCGATTCCGAACGACCGAGCGTCAACGCATCGTCATCGTCAGCGTCGTCGATTCTTCCGTCGCGTCGCGTCGCCGGTCGCGTGATAATCACAATTGTGAATTGACGATGACGTGACACACTGTGTCAAGCACTCGACTCGTCGACTGTGACTGTGAATTGTTGAACTGTTACACGTGACACCGCAATAAGCTTCTACTTTCGCCTGTCGATGTGTCGTCTACTTGTCTCGTGTTACTGTCGTGTGTCACAATTTACGCATCTTCTCTGGGAAGTTCTCGTACAGAACTGTTCGGAACAACAGCAGTTGGTCCTCTTGCAGACGCCAATGAATTTATTTCAAATACGTATACGCATATTCATCATTGCATATTAGAAATATATCCCGCTTTTGTCAAGAGCATTCGTTTGTGTTGAAATAGGTTGTTATTATTGGTTATGGAAACTCGTCACGAAAGTCACGTTACCTCGCGGAAACTTCAGATAGTCGAGAAATTCAAGTGGTTCAAGAAAAATACGGTACCATAGATCCTTTAAAACACCTTGATAAGGGAAATTTTAAGAGGGCTTGCCGAAATATTTGGACCGATGAGCAAAAGAAACGTCGATTAGTCGCGCAAAACAAACAAAGGTATATCTCCAAGCGAAACGCACTGCCAAAATGTAAGGTTGGAAGTAGTGAGAATAGTTCCTTTACGCAAGCTTTACGTATATACGTCATTGGCGGTTTGCATACAAAACCAACTTCGATTGTAGAAACATTAGACTTGTCTTGTCACAACTATGAACACGCTTAGAAGGGGTCCCTCGGGCACCCCTGAAAGGCCTGTCACACCCCCCATATTCAGTCACGCTACCGCAGCCCATGTCAGACCCCACCGCAGTTGCCCCCATCGCGCCCGTCTCAGCCGACAGCAAACGCCCCAGCCATGACCCCCTTTTTTCAGTAATTGTCATTCCCCCCTCAGTCACGGTCCTACCCCAGTACATTGTCCGCTCGAGCGCCCGGAGCATATCACGTTCACCCTCCTGCTCAGATCGCCCTCCCAGTTTAAATCATGCACGACGCCTCGTCAAGCGCTACATCGACGTCGCCGCGACCAGCCCGTGCCGATCCGCGAGAACCGCACAGCGTCGAGCACGACATCACGCGAAGTGACATCACGACACGACCACACATGACGTCTCGGCAATGCATGACAGGGCAAACGCAAGCGCGCGTTGACACCAAACGCCGCTGTCACTGGGAACCAATGGTCACAGGGCATCCGAAACGACAATGGCATTCACGGACTTTCACTATGCTCGCTTGAGTATTTAGCTAGCTCTGCTTTCGAAAAGTTAGATCCGAACCTTTCAAAACCATTCTTCGGTATAGTGATATTTGCCTCTTGTGGCCTAGTATTAAATGTGATATTTGCATACGTATACTTCGAATCCACATGAGAGCTTTGTCACTAGCAGTTTGTAAGAGTCTGGTTCGGATCCCCAGAGTGCCGGCACGCCACTCTGACGTATGTGCGAAGTCGCGCCGTTGTGCTTGTTTTATCTGTGAATTGCCCCCGTGTTGCTCGCTTGCCTTTCTGCGTTGCATGCTTTTACCTGAGCCTGAATCTACAGTCTGCGAGTACAAGTTAGTCCCGTGCCCGTTTTGCGAATCTACGAGCCGGCACGGTTGAAGCGCGTTGCCGCCTGGCATGTTTTACGTGGCATAGCAGTAGAAACGCACGTCGCAGTTCCGCAGCGCTGGAGATCCTCTGCTGTCCGAAAACGTTCACGAATTCACAACACGATCGCGAATTCCCACAGAGGGGCATTTTCCCCTTTGAGTGCCTAGCGGCGAGATAGCCCGAAGCTGCGTTTGTCATAAATTCACACCCGCGACGGCAAACCGTCTCAGGCACTCTCAGCGGTATTCACGCGTGTGCACGATGCGCCCGGCCTTTTTGTGCCATATTTTGTACCATTTGCTATGCGAATTCGAACCTCGCAGGGCTTGCTTGCCGAATATGCTCAAACCGGCGTATGTGACCGGCGTTTGGGAATGCACAACCGTAGCCGCGCCAACTCGAGCCGTGACACCTGACTTTTGCTGTTTGACGAGGTTGTAGCCGCACCCATGTTTTTCCCACAGTTTGTATGATGTTAACCTTTGTGAATTCGACTTGCGCAGGCTGTGGCAACGTTGAATTCCCCGAACGGACCTGTGTGGCAGGTTGTGGGAATTCACGGCTTACGGCGCGCCAGCTCGAGTCCAAACACCTGACTGCAACCTTTTGACAGCATTGCAGCCGAATGTTTTTCCCTTCAGTCTTCATTGTGTTTGTATGTGTGAATTCGACCCTTGTGGGCGTTGGCAGCGGTGAATTCCCCGACGGGCCTGTATGACAGGTTGTGGGAATTCATGGTTGGCGACGCGCCAGCTCGGGCCTGGAGTGAATGCCCAATTGCAAAGTGTTGTTTTGTTCTGCTGGAACGGTATCACCTAACAGGGTGCCGAACCTTTTCATTGGTTTTGAAACTATTCCTCGGATCTCCTTTGTTTTCACTTGTGTGTGTACTCCTATGTGATGGCACCAGGCTCGCGCGCGTAGTGACACGGCAGCCATAGGCTCAGTGCACTTCAGGCCAGCTTGTGCATGCCTGACATGGTCTTTCAAACTTTGTGGCAGATTGGGTCAGCAACTTTTGTTGAGGGTGCTTC
>LGRX02002614.1:0-37346 GCA_001247695.2 Cymbomonas tetramitiformis | reverse complement strand
GATCAGGACGGGCTCGCCGCGTGGTCGGAGGTCAGCAACTCCGATTGGTACCGGAGCATGAGCGCGGTGGCCGCACAACCATCCACACCCCTGCCCTTCCATACACCTCTTCCACTCCCCGCACCACCATCAGCCCCTACATTACCGCCCACTCCGACCGCAGTCCCCACAAATCCCGCGCCTGCGCCTCCGCCCGCGCATGCCCCGGGACCATCACCTCCTGCCCGTTTTCCCCATTCCGCCGCCGCAAACCCCGTTCACTCTGCCGCTACCGTGAACCCCGTTCACTCTGCCGCCGCTGCAAACCCCGTGCTCTCTCCCAGTGCCACCCCCTTTGTTCCAGGCATCGTCCGTCTGCCGCAGGGCACTAACCTGCGAGCATCTCCAGACGAGGTCCGCCTGGAGCACAAGACCAAAGAGATGGTGCTAAAGCTGGTCAAGAGCGTCACCAGGTTCCCCCGCTCCGCGTCCGACACAAAATCGGCCGACAAGGAGGGCCTCCTGACGCAGCTGGAGCACTACTCCCACATGGTGCGGAAGGTATTCCAGGAGGCCATCGTGATCGAAGCACCGACCACTCCCAGTTGTACGCCATCAGTATCAGAGTACCAGGCGAGTGTGTCAAGCCTTCTTTGGAGCTTCAAGGAGTACACTCTTCAAGACCAGCAGAGAAAGTTCTTGGAGCGCGCAGCGGGGACCTTTGGGTCCGAGCAAGCTTGGCACCAACGCTACGGGGACCTGGATGTGTTCTTTAGCGATCTGGCGGTGTGCTCTCTGACGCAGGCCTACCTAGAGAACGCACACGGCGAGGCCATTGCCCTGAAGCAGGCGGTGAGCGAGACCGCGGCGGAGTATTTCTCGCGACTGGAGACCCGCATGGCCTCCGTCAACTTCTTGGCCGGCAGAGTCCCAAATTGCGTGGAGATGACCAACTTGTCGATGCTCTCCACGTACCGGCGGGGGCTGAAATATGCACCCAAGGTGATGCGGCGCCTGAGAGCCATCCACTTGGATGTCTCCAAACCAGAAGAGTGGGAGAGGAAGGCCGTCGCTGACGACATCCCAGGCACCCACAACGCCTTGTTGAAGATTCGGGAAGTTGCTGAGGAGGTGGAGAGTGACATTGACACGGAGGCGGCTCAGAGGCGCTCTCAAGACCGTCCTCCCCGTGCTGTTTCCTTCGCTAACCCACCACCTCGCACCCCCTTCTACAGGCGTACCCCCTCTTCGAACCGCCCAGCTCTTGCCATGCTGGAGAACGGGCCTGCCACCACCGTCGCCGCGGCAGTGACTCCTTCGCCACCACCACCTGGCCTCTCCCGCCCTGATGCTCCGAAAGTCCGCCGGTGCTTCGCCTGCGGCTCTGCGGAGCACATCGTCCGTAACTGTACGGACGAGGCTAAGCTCAAGGAGTGGAGGGCCAATGCACCCGCTCGACTGGCGAACTCCCCTGGGTTTGTAGCCGCCGTCGTTTGGGCCATCCAGCAGCAGGAGGACATCTCCTCGGTGGATGGCGTCCCAGAAGAGTTCTCCGAGGAGGTCCTGGCTCTTGCTACCTGTGAGGACGAGCAGAGCTACCAAACCCTGGCGGCCCTTGCGGGCATCGAGCTTGTGGAGGGTGACGGCCTTCCCCCGGTGGAGAGCGATGAATGACTGGCCGGCGGCCAGCCCCAGACCCTGCCCTTCGGGGAAGTGAGGTCTTGCCCTGATGATCAGACCCTCTCCGCCCTGGAGAAGCGGTCAGAACCAGTGGAACCCCGACGCGCCCGAGGACGCAGAGACCCTTGGGGCCAACGTCCCCACCCCAAGAGTGTGGCCTTCACCTCTGGGACCCGCTTGCGACGCACCTACCGCTCAGCTGGTGCCCAATCGCCGCCGAGGGATGACTTGTCCAGCCACCCTCTCGCAGGAAGCACCCCCTTCGATGAGCCGTCGCTACCTCTTGATGACGGCCCCGCTTATACACAAGCGAGGATCGAGGGTCGGAGGGGACGGCGAGTTCCCCGGCACAGACCCCCCATTATGGGCAACAACCGCGGAGAGCCCCGCGACCTTCGCCCCCGACCGCGTGTTGTCCTACCGCTGCCCATCTATCAGTCCAACCTCGCAGACCCACGGAAAAGGCTAACTGCGTGGCACTGGAAGAGAGATCTGTACTCCCTCCCCCTCGAAGTCGCCATGCAGAAGGTCCGCAGAGCTCTGCGCAAGTCCCCAGAGGCTGCCAAGGACCTGGTGGATAAAATGTCGGAGCGCGTCCGCAGCCGCGTACACTCTGGGAGTCGATCGCCAAAGGAGCGCGTGAACCGCGCCAACCAGCTGGCAGAGAGGATACGCATTGCCCGCGAACCTCAAGATCGCAAGGAAGGCCATCAGCGCATAGCATTGTGGCACCTCCTTTCACACGACGGTCGCCAACAAGTCCCCGAATCCTCTAACACCAGCTCCCACGACCTCTACGCGGCTTGGAGAGAGCTGTCGCCTGCCGAGCAGCAAAAGGCAATCGCCACTTCGAGTCCAGACTCTTCCCCAGGTAGCAGGCTGTGGGAAAAGGAGGGCGCACGAAGAGCAGCAGCGAGGTCTTCGACATCCCTCTGCACCCTGGACACCGAAGTGGGCACGATACCTGGGACAGCGGGAGATGTGGGTTTACCTGGTGCCTGGTGCAGTCTGCACGCAGTACACCAGTACAAGATGAGGAAGCTGGGTCCCAGCCCCTTGGGAGCATCCCCTCCATCATCCTCGCTGGCCGAGCCCACAACAGAGACTACATCTTCGCACCATGATAACGCGCCGGCCACTCCGGGAGGAAACCCCGAAGGTTCATCCTACTGCCCAGAGGCGGAGGAGACCTCCGCACCCAGTTCGCTTTGCTTCACCCAGCAGATGACCACCGTCAAAACGCATGAAGCGGATGAAGCGCCACCCTGTCTCGACAGCCACCCCATCGCTGAAGACCCTGAGGTGATGGAAGAGGAGTCCTCGGTCAACTCGCTCTGCTTCACCCAGCAGATGGCAGCAGCTGGGACCCCTCAGACGAGAACTGACCACCAGAGCTCCCACCAGCTCGCCCACAACTCCCCTGCTGGCAGCCCTCAGCATGACGAGGATCCTCTCACCCATGGCAGTCTCACCAATAGTGTCGCTACCCATGTGAGCCCCACAACAAGCGGCACTACCCACGTGAGCCCCACAGTAAGCGGCACTACCCATGTTAGCCCTACCACCAGTGGCACTACACATGTGAGCCCTACTACCAGTGACACCACCCATGTGAGCCCTACCACCAGCGACACCACTCATGTCAGCCCCACCTCGAGCGAATGCACCTCAGCGGGCACCCTGCTGACGGCGAGTGTAGACAACCTCGTCAGTCATCCGACTGAAGATGTTGATTTGCTGGATGAGGAGTTCTACGCCGCGTGTAGGCAAACGTTGGAAGAATGCCGCGAGGCCTCGGACAACCTCCTCCCCAACCTCAAGTGCAAAAGCATACGCACACATGGGGGAGTTCAGTGGAAGACCGACATCGAGGGTACCCTTGCAGCGGCACATGACGAAGAAGGACCGCTACTGCTGGTATTCTACGCAACCCTCAGAGGGCACACGGTCAAGGTGCTGATTGACTCGGGGGCCTCTGACAACTTCATCTCGGAGCAGAGCGCTAAGCGATGTGGCCTCACAACACGAGCCGGCTCCGAGATGCGAGTCACCCTGGCGGATGGATCTGTGAAGATCACTGGCGCCACCGCGTACGCCAAGTTTAACACGCACACCACCACGGGCACCTATACGGAGAACGCTCTTGCCCTCCGGATCCTACCACTGGACATACAGGTGGATGTTATCCTCGGCGGAAGGTGGCTGCGCAGTCACTCTCCTGTCACTCTGGGCTATGAAGGGAATGGCTCCGTCTCCTTCCTCAGGAAGTCCCGCAGTGGCAAGATTGGGGATCGCGTCACCATCACAGGCTGTTCTCCTGGGAAAGCATCTGGGGACAGGTCTCCGAAGGGCACGGCCTGCGCGGGATTGGTGGATGAGGTGTTCCTGACCCCTGCCCAGCTGAAGAAGTACCTGGTGTATGCGGAGACGCAGAAGCTACGCGGCAATGACGACCCGGAGATACAGCCCGCCTGGCTCATGGTGGCCGAGAAGTCCCCCGACGATACTGCTTCTGCCTTTGCAGCCACGGCTATCGACTCTGAGAACGCCGAACCCGCTGCGGATACTGAAGATGCAGAAGTGAGCCCTGAGTGGACCCTCAAGTTTCAGGACTTCTGGGGCGAGGAGTACAAGAAGGAGATGACGACTGCCCTACCGAACATCGATGGACTCAGACATGACCCCCAAGATGAAGCCAACATTAACCTGGACCCTGAGCTGAGCAAGAAGGGACCTCCCTGCCAGCGCATCTACAAGAAGTCCGCAGAGGAACTTCGCCAACTTCGAGAACGCGTGGAGACTCTGATGTCCAAGGGCTACATCCGACCCTCTTCCAGCCCTTATGCAGCCCCCTGTTTGATGGTCCCTAAACCCGGGAACCCCAAGGAGCTGCGACTAGTGATCGATTACCGGCTCCTCAACCGCCAGACAGTTAAGGACAAGTACCCTCTCCCAGACATCCAGATGATGTTCGACGAGATGCAGGGTGCGAAGTTCTTCTCTTCGTTCGACGCGGTAGATGGCTTCTGGCAAGTACCGATGGCACCAGGAGATGTCGAGAAGACCGCCTTCACCACCCAGATGGGGTCATATGAGTGGTTGGTCATGCCGCAGGGGCTGCAGAATTCACCATCTCAGTACCAGCGACGGATGCAGCGGGCCTTGGGCCATCTCCCATTTGTCCGGATCTTCATCGATGACGTGGTCGTCTTCAGCAACACCGCTGCAGAGCACTACGAATACGTCAAACAACTGCTCCTGACGTGCAGGGAGAAGGGCGTCTTCCTCAAGAGGTCCAAGTGCCAACTGTTGAAGAAATCCTTGCGGTTCCTTGGCCACCGTATCTCCGCGGATGGCTGCAGACCCCAACACGACAAGGTGGCTGCAGTGAGGGACTGGCCCGAACTGGAGACGGTTACCCACGTCAGGCAGTTCTTGGGCCTGGCGGGGTATTACCGCAGATTCATTCACTGCTTCTCCGAGATCGCTCAGCCCCTCGCCCGGTTGACCAAGTCGGACGTACCCTGGGAGTGGGGTCCCATGCAGCAGTGGGCCTTCGAGGAGCTGAAGAAGGCCCTCACATCAGCGCCAGAGCTCGCCTTGCCCAACATTAAGGGTGCCGCAGACGGCACAGCGCCTTTCGTGGTGCAGACGGATGCTAGCGGCATCGCTCTTGGGGGAGTACTTATGCAAGACAATGGAGATGGTCTTGGGCTGCGCGTGATAGCATACGAGAGCCGCCAGTTCTCAGCCGCCGAGCAGAATTACCACACCGGCGAGCGTGAGCTAGGTGCTCTACACCACTGTACCACCGTCACCTGGCGGCATTACCTCATCTTCACCAACTTCCGCATCCAGGGTGATCACCGCCCCCTTGAATGGCTGATGGAACCTGGCAGAGAGCTTAGCCGCAGACAGGCACGCTGGTACATGGATCTGGTGGAGGTGGGAGTCCCGAGAATGGAGTACATCAAGGGAGCGCTGCTGCTGGTACCAGACGCCCTGTCCAGAAGACCCGACTTCAAAGACAAGGACGTTCGCGAGGGGTTGAAGGAGGCAGGAGTGATCGACCCCACCTCAGACCTGCCGAAAGACCCTCTGGCAACGCTGGAGTCTGAATGCTTCTCCAGCTCACCACCCGCAGCTCATCCCCACTGGGCTCAGACGGTTGACTGTTGGCTCTCAGCAGTGGAGACCCTCTCCGTGGCGGAACAGCCATGGACATGGGGGAGACCATCGCTCTCGTTAATCCGAAGCTCTATAAGGGAATGAAGGAGGATCACCTCGACTTCGACATGCCTGACTGGCCTGAAGCTGATAGCGCGAAGCCGACAGAAGCTCCACACCAACCCCCTGACAGAGCTCCACCTCAGATAAGGATAACGAGGAGCATGTCACGCGCTGGAAGACCTCTACGACCCCAGCGCCTCCACAGTTGGCGTCACCGAAGACGCGAACGCCATCACGAGCTGACGCATCGGAGGCGCCCACTGAGAAGGTGCCAGTGAGCTCACCACCCCCGCAGCAGGCGCCCCAGCAGTCAGCTCCATCCCCGGTCCTTCACCCGCAAAAACGGCAGACTCCCCCCGAAGACTCACAGAATTGGCGTGTCCGAGCAGAGTACTCCTCGAAGTACGCCGAGAAGTTTGGACCCTTCGATGTGGACGCCTGTTGTGACTTTGGCGGCCGCAACAGACAGGCGGATAGATTCTGGACAGACTGCCTTTCAGAGAAATGGAGGGGCCTTCGGGTTTGGTGTAACCCTCCATATAACTCCAAGCACATTACGGTAGAGGCGATTTTGAACAAGTATATCGCAGAATGGAAGGCAGACCCAGAAAACACCTCAGCAATCTTCGTCCTACCAGATCACCAGTCCAAGCTCCCCGCGTGGCGCAAACTTTTCAGAAAGGCCAATATGCAGATCGTGGAGGTCATCCCTACTCACGATGAAAAGGGCGAGCCCAATCAGTTCTTCGAGAACCCAGATGGGAAGGCCTTCGACCTTCGTTGGCCTGTTCTGATAGTACACGCCCCTCCCGCCAAACCACAGCCGGCACGCGTGAGGCACCCGCGAACGGCCCCCGCTGTGATAAGGACAGGTGAGGCAGCAGCCTTCAGAGACGCAACCTCCCAGCAGTCGGACTCAAAGTTCCTGCGTGCGTTGAAAGCGGAGTACACCCGAGAGGGGACACTTCGTTCGCTGCGGGAGAAAGTGAAGGCGGCACCACACCAATGCCTACAGGACTTCAGGCTGGTGGGTGAAGTGGTTTGGAGGACCGCAGCAGGGAGATATCAGTTGGTGCTGGGGGAGGACTCTCCACTTCGAGAAGTAGTGATTCGCCATGCTCATGAGTCATTGTCCTCAGGCCATACTGGGCGAGACAAGACTCTGGAGAGGGTGCTGCGACGCTTCTATTGGCGTGGTGCCGCGGAAGATGTGGGCACCTGGGTTGCATCCTGCGCAGTGTGCCAATCAGTGAGACCGCGGGGAACTTACCCGGATGGGTTGCTAAACCCTCACAGCATCCCGAACAGGCCATGGCAGGATGTCGCGGTGGACTTCGTCACCGGCCTGCCGGTATCGGAGAGGGGCAATGATGCTTTCGTGGCCTTCACCTGCAAGCTGACGAAGATGGTCCACGTTGTGCCGATGAACTTCGGCGACAGCTCCGCAGCTGTGGTGGCCAGAATCTACTTTGACTCGGTGTGGCGCTTACATGGCGCGCCTATGAAGATTGTCTCTGATCGTGACCCACGGTTTCAAGATGCTTTCTGGCAGGAACTCATGAGACTGATGGGTGTGAAAGTGGCTCGTACCACGCCGTACAACCCTCGGTCTGACGGCCAGGCAGAACACAGCAACAGGGTTATTGAGGACATGCTCAGGTCCTTTGTTGACGCCAATGTGGAGGACTGGGATCTGTTCACCACTAACGTGGAGTTCGCGATCAATGACTCCAGGAGTGAATCTACTGGCTTCACGCCGTTTGAACTGGTGTTCGGGTTCTCGCCGCTGTCGCAGTTGGATCTTTTCCTGGAGGCCGCGCAGTCCACCGCCGGACGACGAACTGGGGGAGTAGGCACCGCACACGAAGTGGCTGTGAAATTTTCGTCGCAGCTGCGGGACGCCAGGCAGCGGTTGGAGCTGGCTCAACAGCGACAGCGCGAACAGTTTGATCGCAGACACGGGCAGCGGGAGTATGCTGTTGGAGATCTGGTCTGGATAGAGGCGAAACACCTTACGGAGAAGGTGATGGATCGCTCCATCTGTAGGAAACTGACCAAGCGCTGGCATGGACCAGTTCCTGTGACCGAACGCTTCTTCAGCGATATACAGATGACCATGCCCGAGGCCGACAGAGGAGCTCCAGTAGCCTACCGCCTACGCCTCCCTCCTCACTGGCGGATTCACGACGTGTTCGCTCAACATCGCCTCAAACCGTACACCAGCGGTCAAGATGCTTTTGCCGCACGCGATCACCTAGCAGTACCTGAAGAGGTGGTAGTGGACGGTCAGAAGGAGGCACACGTTGAGCGTATCCTTGCACGTCGAGTGCGGTCTGTTCGAGGAAAGGAGGTGGAAGAGTGGAAGGTTCGCTGGACTGGCTACTCCAAAGCTCACGACCAATGGAGGACGCGTGACAAACTTGAACGCGGAAGTCCACTCCAACAACTTCGTGAATTCGAGCAAGCGAGACTGCACATGGAAGCGCAAGTCCGCGACGAAGCCACTCGGCGACGCGAGCAGCGTGGCCGCCACTCCGCTCAAGCCGGAATGACACTGGCCCACCTCATCACCAATCCCTGCGATGAACTGGACCAGCTCGAACAGATGGAAGATGATATCCCCCTGCCGTGGGAACGCCAGGAGCGCGTGGAAGATGGGTCGTTGGCACTGGTGACAGAGCTGCTGGCAATACAGGCAAAGACAACCCGCACGCCCAGGATTCTCGTACTTTTCAGCGGTACTGGCTCAGTAGAGAGGGAATTCCTAAATTGCTTCCCCTCCGCCTCAGTGGTGACCCTCGACTCCGGGCATATCTGGCAACCCACTCATGTGTGTGACATCCTGCAATGGGACTACAAGCAATACCCGCCTGGATTCTTCGATGTTATTTGGGCAAGTCCCCCCTGCAGGCAGTACAGTCAAGCGCGCACCACTGGTGGACCCCCTGACCTTCCCCAGGCTGACAAAATCGTACGACGAGCATTGCAGATCATTGACTACCTAGAGCCCAAACATTGGTTCATGGAAAACCCCAGAGGTCGCTTCCCTAACGCGCTACGGCTTCGCCCTATGATGCGCCAGCTTCCCCCACCGCTGGTGTGTACCTACTGCATGTATGGTACGCAGTACATGAAACCCACCTGCATATGGACGAACTCAGCACCACCCTCGCCCCTGCTACGCTGTACTACTTCAACACCGTGTGCGTGCAGATGGGCAACCGGTGCTCACCCAGAGACTGCTCAGCTTGGACCTCACCCGCAGCAGACTGGAGCAGGTCGATCTGCGAGTGTATACCCCGTGCCAGCACTCCTGCTACGACAACTTTTCCGACATTTACGCCTCCGCGACACTGAAGACCCGCTTTAGATTCCAAGTGGCACCCTTCTTCTTGAAAGTGGTGCCCTGGTAGCGGCAGGCGAACTATGCTCGAAGAGGAACCAGAGAACCTAAGAACTGGAAACAGCAAGGAACCAGAGAACCTAAGAACTGGAACTTAGATGGGTACCTTAGCGGAGTGATCCCAGGAGGTAGACCACTCCTAAGGGGGGGAGAGTTGTGCCCGGAGGCACAGCGTGAGCCGATATGCCTATGCGTCCGTATGTGTGTCATCGGGGGTAATCTGGGATTGGCACGATGACAGTGAAATTGGGCTTGAAATCACGATGAGAATGAATACCAGATGTCCGGGGTATGACAGTATGACACTATGACACTATGACAGTATGACAGTATGACACTATAGTAGTATGACAGTACTGTGGGGGGTGTCATCGTGGAACTCAGTCAGACCCTCGAAGAATGGTCAGATTCGCATCGGGGTTGAAAAGACAATGAAATCGAATATCAGATATTAAGGTTATGACAGTATGACAGTATGACGCTATGACAGTATGACAGTATGACAGTACAGTAGTATGACAGTACTGTGGGGCAGTCATCGTGTCAGCCTGTTGGCATAACATCTGAATCGAGAATGACGAATCGGAATTAGAAATGAGATCGGATCGGGAACTGAACGTTGAGCCGAAGTGTGACATCGGCTCTCGAGTGGTTGACCCTGCAACCTGAGTGACGAGTGAATAAGTAGAGCACTTGAGAAGTGTTTAGCCTTCAGAACTCGGAACCGAATTATCGTTTGTACCTCAATCTGGCCCTGATCCAGTATATTATAAAAATCCGAATTGTGTACCTTTGCACGTTCAATCAAAAACATATCTCCGAGCATCTGTCGTCGTGCCCCTGGCACATATAGATCGAAAGTCCGGCTCGGAATCCCTGGCTGCCTTGTTCTGTTCCGGAGTGAGGGCCTGAAAAGCTGCTGTCTTCGACTGTCTGCGCACTTTAGACTCGTGGGCTCGCTGTACTAACCCCACGTAGTCTACGAAGCGCCTGATAAACGCTGCTCTATCCTCGTTCTTGCCTCCTGTGTAGCTGAGCTTCGAATCCACTTTGCCCAGACCATCTGCTTCTCTGTCTGAACGCTCCATGTCCTCCAGATTCTCAAACGCGAGTAAGAAGTGGTTGACTGGGGTAGTAACTACTGTTGCTGCTCCTGACTGAGTGGGCTCTGACGTCTGCTCCTCTGTGCTCATAAAGTTGCTGATTCGCCTCTGATTGCCCTTTTCCCGGTTCACCCGCCGCGCCTCTCTTGCTGCGGTGTGATTAGCTACAGGGTCCAGACCAGCCTCTGTCGCCGTGGTCACGTGCTAGGCCAACAGACAACAAGTGGAAGCAAAACGCTGTGCTCCCCTTAGAAGCGTAACTGGTCTGTGCGCAGGATGAAAACTGAATTCAGGCTGAGTTACACCAGTGCACAGAGTGCCCCTGGATTCACAAAGACCCGACCAGCCAGAAGGATAAAGACCATGAAGAGTAATGTTGGCACACCAACAATATGATAAAAGAGGATGAGAACTGAATCCAGGCTGAGTTACACCAGTGCACAGAGTGCCCCTGGATTCACACAGACCCGGCCAGCCAGAAGGATAAAGACCATGCAGGATAAGCTAAGCCAGTGTACAGAGCGAGCCCGAATTCACAAAGCAGTCCGCTCGCAGGTGCGTCCCAACTACCAGAACCGTACTATATTACTTAGAATGAAAGTGAGAAGAAGTTCCCAGCAACGGTGAACCAAATCAGGCCAGTGTACAGAGAGTGCCCTTGGACTGACTGGGCACCTAACACAACATAACTGAAATAACACCACGGTCATGTCCGCAACTGTCGCCTCTGATATGCCGGATGAGCAGTGAATGAAGAAAGACTGCACAACAGAGCTTAAGCTAAGCCAGTGTACAGGTACCCCTGGATTCGCTAAGCTGCTGCTCAACAAGAAAAATAACAGGTGTCATAAGTGTCCCGCTGACCAGTTGAGTCCAAGTAGAGAAATTGCACAGCAAAGCCCAAGCTAAGCTAGTGTACAGAGTACCCCTGGATTCGCTAAGCTACCGCTCATCAAGGAAGATAATAGGTGCCATAAGTGTCTCACCGCAAATTAAGTCTAAGGTCGGCAAAGGAGGTTTGTCGCAAAGGAAAAGAAAGGCTGTTTGTTAATTAACCAACAATCCCAAGATAACCAACGGTAATCAAGCTAAGCCAGTGTACAGAGTACCCCTGGATTCACAAGACGCCGCGTTGCCAGAGTGGTCTCCACTGTATTCATACTATCCAGAGTTGATCCGCTCGCTCTATTCACGCTGATGCCGCTGCTAATCACCTTCTAGTGGCCCACCCGCTTAGGGATCCGCCAGTACACCAAGGGTGTCCCTGGTGTCACCGTCAGACAAGGTGGCCAAACTAGGAAAACCACAGAATAAGAAGCTGCTCATCCAGCTGGTCATTAGCTGCTGATCCACTGCCGCCGTAGTTCTGAGTATGCCCGTGTGTAAGTACCGCACAACAGAAGGGAAACATGACCCGCCAGTGTACAGAGTACCCCTGGTGTGGCCTTTATTCCGAATCTGCTCTTCTCAGTTGCTGTCTACTTGTCGCCAAAGAACTTCTCACTTCTGAATTCGCACTGAAACAAAAAGTCGCTCCGCGCAGGACATTATTGTTTTGAAAAAGAATGAAAATAACAGCAAAACATCCATCAATAAATCATAATAAAACCACCAAAATACGAATTATTGCATAAAACTTGAGCAGAGCTGTCTTAGCAGTCTAGTACTCGGGACGTCAACAGACACCTAGCACTTGCGAAAGCAAAACAATAATGAGTCCACTGACTCTGACCTTCAGTCCGAGGCTACTTATCGCTAGTCAAGGTTACATCTGTGCATCGCTGTAACAGCTCTCCGCTCTGAAATCTTCATCTACCAATAGGATGCTACTATTCTGCGCCAGCTTTAATGATGTTATTGTATCACATCCTCTGACTGACACGTCAGTGGCAGCATTCTGATAGTCATCTCTTCCAGAAACACTCTTCTTCTTCTTCTTCTTCTTCTTCTTCTTCTTCTGATGTCACATCACAATGACAACGTCTTCTTTATCATTTCTACTACCTCTGGGCAGTCATCACGCGCAAGGTCTGTCACGCCTGTCACGCCTGTCACCAGCTGGACAACCCCGGCTTCGGTACCATGAGAAGCCGGCGCTTGTTACACCCCAAACACACCTGAATGCGTTTATTCTCCAGTTTAGTTGTTTTATTCTCCCGGAAATACCGTGCCCATCATGCCGCCATCCTATCATACTATCATATCATCAGGTATGTCATATTCGTGTCACCCGTGGCATGTTGTCATTATGTCATCCGTCATGTGCAATCGTACACCGTACGGCAATTTGTCTCCAATTTTAAGGTATGATTGTCATATAATTGAATGACCAGCCGATATAATCGCACAACTACATATTAGAACCTGGGCTTCGGTGCTTGCCTCAAATCGCCCTCTTGCCGTTCAGATTGACGAGTGCACCAGTCGTCAAAAGTGCGGCCTTATTTTGCCAGCGCATGCCGTTTGCGACCACCGGAAGGCATGCGCGGTATGAAGTGACATAAAGTACCCACAAATTAGGACCTTACAAGTCGACCTACGGTGTTCGAATGTCCCCGGAGGCAGTCGGCACGTAGGACGAAGGGGGTCACCAGCTAAGCGGATGATGGCGCGAACTCTGAAAATCAGTTAGCAACAACCTAATGGGAAATTCCGACACCGTAGGAAGTTTTGAAAAGGCATATATTGAGGGTGTATGCATGCCTCGTTGACTCCCTTGCGATGTGTGGGCAGTCGCTTTCAAGCATCCGGTAGGGTAGGATGCCGCCATCGGGTATGGGTTTGCGGAGAGCGCTGATATTTGCAGCCATTAGCGCTTCAACGTATCTCAAACTTACGGCGTGCCTTGTACTAAGCTTGCTTAACGCTCATTAAGCAAGCATAGTACTATGGTCGCTTGAAGGATGATATACATTCCGTCAGCGCCGACACTCCAGGGAGTCGCCTCGGTCACGATAAATGTTCATCCACTCAAGCGAACTGAACAAACCAGGGAACCTAGGAACTCCCTTGTATGCTGTATCTGATACAGGGGACACGTATGTGGGTTTGTGATAAATTATGCACCGTGGTTCGTGCGGGTGCGGTGTGCGGATGACTACCCTCGCGTTTTCATCTTTGCGCAAGGAAGGCGAAGATGATCAAGTGAGGTTAGACATGCGTGCACAAGTGAATAGTGTATGCATATATGCCTTGTGATATGCTTTATGGTATGCAGTGCAGTGATATATAAACTTCAAAGTACACCGCTGCGACTGACCCGCAGCGGTGTATCGTGAAGTTCGCCAGAGTTGAAAGTGATCACGAAGTAGGTTCATACTGTTTCAAGCTTCCCAGCACCGACTTATTTGCGTCCGATCACTGCTTACATGTAATTGAACCGTCAGATTGAAAATAATCTATACACGCTGTATTACGCAATTCCCGAGTCATCAGCGTCGTCTAAAATACACATTTTATTAGGTCATGAAATTGCTGTACACCGTGTGCTTCTTCTCCTAGCACACAGCGCTTCCAAGGATTGCTGGGGGAGCAACGGTCCTGTGACTTTCCAGGGGGATGCGCATATACTCCCTAGCGAAAACCCATGTCATGGTTGCGTACCCCTCAGGAGAAGATTGCAAGTTCCCGGGCGGCTTGAACACCTCCCTCTGACTTATAATAGCTTAAGGACTGAACTAATTTTGGGAATACATTCGACTATCCGCATCTGGCAGCTTGGGCACCCATACTTGTGTGACTATCCACGCACATGACAGTGATTTAATGGGGATAGTGACGTATAATGGCAAAAGTTTTTGGCATCGGTTGATTATCAAAATTAGAACATGAACGCAGTGAGGCATGGTTATGAGAGGGTTTGACAAAGGGCATGCTTGGCTACCCATCACCATGGGACTTCAAACGTGAAAGTTGAACAGCAATTGCATGAAAAGAGGAGTTGAACAGTGTAAACAAAATGCTCACTACTTTTGCTTCAGGCAACCCTGCAGGACAGAAAGATTCTGAAGACAAAAGACAAGCTAAGGTATACCGAACCAACGACCTTGAAAACCATACTACACATATCGTATACATATCATACAATTTCGCAGTAGACCAGATACACTCTGTAGAAAATGTAGTTGAGTGAAAGTCCTTACTATGGAATATGGATTAGACAGCATCTTCCTTCTTCGAGCCACCTTGGGGCTCTTCTTTGGGTGTAGCAGCCGCTTGCTGCGCGGCCTGTTCCGAATCCGCCTCCTACAAACCATACACGTCAGTTGGGCCTTTGTTAATTTTCGTCAGTTGACTCACGTGCAAGATTTCGAAGGAGGGCGCTGTGAAATATGTGTGTACGACTCAACAACTTCCTCAGATCTAAGAAGCAGTCCCGGGTTTCAGGTCCAAGGGAAGACGAGCCTTTCCGAGAACTAGGGCATCACCTGTTCTTGCATAGTAACAATGCTGTAAGCGGTCAAGAAACAGAGCGCCACACCGCCTCCACAGATGGTCTTGAAAGTAGGCATGCCGTCGAAGAAAATGATTCCCATTACCAATATCATGATGGTTTTGAACTGACCGAGGAGGACATATGTGAGCGCAGATGCCTTGCCCGTCACCAGGGCTGTGGACCAGTTCACAAAGAACGCACACAAGCACGAGACAAACAGCATCCCCGCTAGGGGCACTGTAAACTCCTGCGAGAAGACCTCCACCACCTGCCCACAAGTCCCACGAAGCAAAGCGATACATTAATAGGCACACAGTTGCATGGAAACATAGGCAGCATCTGTGCGGCAATGCCAGGGCTGTTATCTCATAGGAGAAAAAGGAAGGTGGTGGGAGCGAGCGCCAAGACGCAGTAAAAGAGAATGCCTCTCTGATTCACACTCAGCGTCAGGGCCAGTCATCTAAGAAAAGCAGGAGGCTTAAGTACGTCTCTACACTGGCAAATTTATTTCCCCTTGCCGAGAAGGCCTTGACCGGTAGGACGTGAGGTCGTAAGTACCTGGCTTGCCTCCATAACGGGAATAAGGCAGCCCGTCAGGCCGATGGCCCATGGCAAGGTCATGTGCATCACTGCCATGGAGCCAAGCTTCTCGCCTTGCTGAAGCCACACCAAAGAACCCAGTCGAGTTCAGCGTTTCCACTTGCTACACAGGTCAATGTTTGGATGTCGTGGACCACGCTGCAAAAATAAACTGTGAGCATTTGTTTGGAGGCGTGCTTTGTGTGGCAGGCAAGGCATAACGGAATAATATCATTACCTGTTGGGCCATAGACAAGCAAACCATCTCCAAAGCAGCCAGAAATAAGTTCAGGACTGCTGCCACCGAGCCAGCGAAATTAAAGTGAACATCAGCAATGGTGGCATATATGACGGAACAGATGAGAAAGAACAACAGCACCAGGCGCTGTGTAGATACATTCCTGCAAACCAACGGCCGGCAGTGAGCTCTGAGGGGTGAAACCGAATCAAGGAAGTCTCCCAGGTATAGCCCGGCACTCAGCAAGGTGACCGCGTGCAAGTTCGCTAACAAGCCTGGAAATGAAAACGGAAATTTGACGGGAAGAAGCTCGGAAAAGAGCGAGGCAGAGGCTGAAGCAGTGCTGAAGCGCTAAGGCTGCGAGGGCATAACACAGCCTGGATCTTCTAAACCATAAAGCAGAAAACCTCCGCATGGCAAAAAACCTTCTAGCTTGAAAAGTAAGTGGCAGGACCAACTTCACAGCACGAAAGAAGCTGGTGGCTGTAGAGGCTTAAGAACATCTGCAAAAACTGGTGGTAGCACCTCTGCCAAGGTGATCGCTGTAAGTAAAGCAAGGGTGAGCGGTCAACTGTGACCAACCTTTTAAGAAGGAAGTATTCCAAGAGCAGTACGACAGGGACTTGGCCCTGCTTGGCCAGCTGGTAAACCCCCACCGAGTTCCACATAAGGCTATACTGAGATGTCGTGTTGGCGAAAACCTTCGCGATCACGACGGTCCAGAGTAGGGGAGTCATTTTAGCATTCTCCGGCATTTTGAACACGTTAAACTTGAGACATATCAAAAGGAAGGCCTCCGTCACAATGAAGTGCAAGATTGTTAAAGTTTGCACTGGAATGTGCAAAGTCAACACTTGCTTGTTTGCCAACACGATAGATGTGACAGCAAAAAAGTTGAACGTCAAGTAACTCAGAGTGGTGAGCTTATCCTTTAGGTCGCCTGAAGCCATGATTCTGAATGTCTAAAAGCTTTGCTTTGAATATAGCTAGGTTACGAAAGACCGCAACGTCTTACTCGACAAGTATGCGGCTTAGGGAGCAGCCGTAAACGTAGGAGTAGCGCTCCAAACTTCGTTACTCTGTGTTCCTGGAAGGAGAGCCAACCAGCAAGAAATCCCTTCAAATATATCAAGTAGACTACCCACTGCACTCAAAACAAAACGTTTTCGGAAGAAAGGACTTGCGAAGAGTTCGCCAAGAAAAGAGACAGCCTAGAACCTACCCACAAACAGCACTCCCCGAAGACATAACACTTAGAACTTCACTTTTCAGAGAGAAAATATCGATGCAAAAACTTGCATTCTTCCCTTTTTCCGTTTGCACTCTTGCGATCAATGACGCCAAGGGCGTTGCAACAGCGCATGATCGAAGAACAGCAAGCCAAAAAAGTCAGGTGTGCTACTCGGAAAATAGGAGTGCACTACATTTTCCAGATATGCATTGCTTTACAGGAAAAAATAATTATGCCAGCAACGGATGCATTCGTACCTGGACAATGAATATAACCTTTATCTTTGGGCAGAAAAGGGCGGTAAACTCTGCAAAAAACTTTTGGAAATGCAACGGAGCAGTACAACAATTCAGTAATGACAATCTGCGACTGATAAAGCTTCGGCTCGCGATAGCGATATGAGGGATCATATGAGCTTGAGGGATCGAATTATTTCATACAAATTTGATATTTTCAATTTCATATTACAAGTTGTACAAGACTGCCTATGCCTGTTGACCTGTCGTGTGTCATGTCATTATTATTGTCATGTCATGTCACACGTTCACGAGAAGTGGGAACTCGAACTGGATAATTCGATTATTGTCGTTTGTGGGTTCAGGGTTGGGGCGCCGCGCCGACGAGGATATGGCATGGCATCTGTATGGCATGGCATGGCATGGCATGGCATGGCATGGCATGGCATGGCATGGCATGGCATGGCATGGCATGGCATGGCACGGCAGCGGCACAGCATACGGCGTTTTTCGTTTGTAATGAACATCATTTTATACGCCATCTTCTGACTCAAGATGCATCGAATATACCCGAAATATAAATTATTTTAAACGATCTGGATTTAGCGAATTCTTGATCCGACTGCTTTCGTAGATGAAGATAATGATGGAGAACTCTGGCAAACTGCCGAACTCCTTGAAACTCCAGTTCGCTCAGGCTGATTCTATGGTTTGGTGTCACGTCACGGAGTCGGTAGCGGTAGTCGGCCGACTATTTCTTTGATCACAGCACGCTGATCGGCTAGGGCGACGTAGGTCGACGTCTGCCGACGGGCATGTCAGGCAATGTCACGCTCCAACTTTTCCGAGTTTTTGGAGTCGGCGAGTTATAAGGCCTGACATCGTGTGACATAAAGCATCTTTCGTCGACTTCCGGTCAGATCTTGCTCTGTGCATCCTTCGATCTAATGGAGGCCTGATTTTTTTGACGGCTTTCGAGAGAGACGACTCTCTGCCGACTAAATCTACGTGCCACGTCGGAAAAGCGACTCGCACCTTCTGTGTTTTTCAGCCTGATGTTGCGTCCCAAGCACCCCTTTCAAAGAAATAACTTGATATTTCTGCTACGGTGAGCCTATGATTATGATATTATTCCGAAGTTATAAGACCCATAACTTCGTAATGATACTTTTCATTGTGTTTTCCGTAGTGAACTTTTTTATTGGACATGATGAGCGCGTGCGTAAAGATCCCCGCACGTTTTCATCATTGTACCGCTATAAACGGGACAATTGGAACAAACGTTTTGCAGTCTCAAACTTATGAGTGTTCGAACAGCGTGCAACTCTCTCCAACACTTTATAAGTATGTAGTGAAGTTAGTTTCAGTCGCCGTCTTGAGCATCCGCAGAAACGCGGATGCCCAAAACGCGTTTGAAGTCCGCAATGCGAACCCCCTTCGCGGCTTGCTCACATCCGCGAATACGGATGGAATAACGCCAAACGCGCTATCACGCAACGTTAACTTAAGTTAACTTTGCGCGAAAACTTGGCGGAGACTCATCTCTGTACATCTCGCTACGCAATCGTTTAGTACCGCAAGGGTACTCACTCCCGGCGAGCATCCTAAAACGCAAAGTACGGCTTCTTTCGCTACGTTTCGAGTGTCAAACGACGCACATATATCACAGTGAAAACATGTTTAAAATGTTGTGATACATGTTGCGAAATTTGCAAAGTAATTGCCAAAATTCATGTGCGGACAGCAGTCCGACGCCGCATGTTTCAAAGGGTCCTTCCGGGTCAACGCTCAACGGTGGGATAGTAGGCTTACCACACCGGTCAGATGAAAAATCGCACGGTCTTCCCGATTTCTGATGTGGAGGAATATTTCCTACGATTGGGAATTTATGGAGAACCTGAAATATATATTCAGGTTGTACTCCAAGAACTGTCGGGCACTCGCAGAGACATACGGAGACTAAGATGAGATAATAAAATTCATGGAGAGACAGACTTTCGCCCCCCCCATAAACCGGGGGTGACTGTCTCTTCCTGTGTCACCCCTCGCCCTGTGGTGTCACTTGCATCTTGCCAGCCGACCCGCGATAATAAAACACCCAAGTTATTTTAGTATCTCATCTTTTTGACTGCGAAACCCGTGCGAGCCACTGCACAGCTTTCTTTGCCTGCGTGCATATAAATATATTCACTATATATATATTTCACACTTCCCGTCAGGTTATGGGTTACCACTAGCTGGTGGTTTCTCACGTTCTTTTTAGCTTTCATTCGGATCCCGCGCAACGCGGTATACAGTGACGCAACGTCACTACTCATCGAACCGGCCGGCAGTCACGTACCGTTACTTCGCGCCTTCCCCCCAAACGTGCTGCAACAGCATCCACAGTTATTTATTTGAGCGCAACGCCCAATCCTTTTCGTGCGCAACGCACGTTAATCACCATCATTCTCGACTACGTCGTCCCCATCTATTTCACTTTACGCTCTGGCCAGCAGCACCTCAACAGCAGCAAAATTGGCTTGTCGCACGACGTTTTTGACGTCGCCACCGTCTTCCTCGTCAAAATCTACCGCAAATTGACTCTTTCATCACTTGGAATTGTCCATTTTACGAAAAGTTGGGTTTCCCCTTGTGAACCCTAATAATTTCCCTTCGCAGAATTATCCAGTCTGCGCTGGAACCATGGCCACTGAGCGCCAACGTGCACGCCTCGCTGCTGTTCGGGATGCCCTGGAATACATCGACGGCATTCTTCACCTGACTATCGTCTGGTGGTGTCTGGTGGTGCTTATGCACCATACACCAACATCGAGTCTAACGCCTCCGCCAATGACAAGACCTTTGGCAGCAACGAGTTCCGTCCGCAGCATTCTCCGCTCTTTCATCCACCTTAAGTGTTCATTGACCATTGTCTGGTGGTGTGTGGTGGTGCTGTAGCACCCGACCTGCCGTTTTCCCTCTCTGCTTTCGCACTCGTGTGCAGAGGAGGAGCACACCGCATTTTCCGCCTTCGCCCCCATCGGGGTGCCCGCGTCCCCGCACTTGCTCTGGTAATGCCACGCATTGTCACACCGCACCGCGTGGGCGTTGGATGACGACATCCTGGCGGCGCTCGACTGTATCCACAATCGAGTACTCCGCCGCCATCCACCAACGATTGCCGGGGCTAGAATCACGGCTGGCCTGTGGGAGTAGGTATCCCCACAGCACATGCATGGGCATAAGCCCCTAGAGCACGCATCTATAGACCAGCGCGGCGAAGCCAAACTAGCTGGGTTGAAAAAGACCTCTTAGGGTCTCCGATGATGCTTGTTTTTTTTAGGGCTTTGCCCGTGTAGCCCACCGTAGGATGTTAGACCCGGCTTTGCTGGCTTGCATCGTGGCACCTCACGCCTTCGGGGTGAGGTGGTGTCATGGAGAGACAGCCTTTCGCCCCCCCCATAAACTGGGGGTGACTGTCTCTTCCTGTGTCACCCCTCGCCCTGTGGTGTCACTTGCATCTTGCCAGCCGACCCGCGATAATAAAACACCCAAGTTATTTTATTATCTCATCTTTTTGACTGCGAAACCCGTGCGAGCCACTGCACAGCTTTCTTTGCCTGCGTGCATATATATATATTCACTATATATATATTTCACACTTCCCGTCAAAAATAACTTAGGTGTTTTATTATCGGACGGAACTGACGGCAGGCAAGATGCAAGTGACACTACACGGCGAGGGGTGGCACAGGAAGAGACAGTCACCCCCATTTTATGGGGGGGCGAAAGTCTGTCTCCCCATGAGGAATCTACGTCATGTCGGGGAGGGCTTAATGGGAAAATTGCATTCTATAAACTGGTGACAGTCGTGAGTCGGCCGACGCACCGTGACGTGACGTGACACCAATCCAGAGAATCGGACTCGGAAACGGAATTCAGTTCATCACTCTCTCGCCTGCCAAAGCATTGAGAGCATCCATGGGTTGCACTCGTACCGTCCACACTGTACATCATGTTTTCGAATGCCACGTCCGAGCCTTTGAACCCAGTTAATTTCACTCCGCGAATGTCACCGGTGATGGGGTCCTGCACTTTAAGCGTGACGCCATCACCTGGCAGTTGCTTTTCCACATGTCCCAATATTAAAGATAATAAGGCACGGGACTCTTTGACGTTGTAAGAAAAAGCTATAGGTCTAACTTGTAAAATAGAGTTATACTTTTTCCGTGGATCCAGTAAATAAAATCCCACCTGCTCGTTGGGTATCGTGGTGTCGTCAAATCGTGTATGCGTGAACCCGTCGCCGATCACTTTATACTCGAGGTGAGAAAGGAGGCCACCGGTTGCAAAATAGTGTTCTAGCTCAGGGATAATAATGTCTTTCTCAATGTCCTTGACTACCCAGCTGCTTATCTCATTCACATCATCTGATAAGGCTTCGCTAGCAAGCGAATAGATATGATATGATAGCACGGATGTTATTGAACGATAACAACTCGCGCAACGTAAGTGCGGGTGATGAGTGCAGCGCTTCGTCCGAAGTGACTGCTGTAGCTCAATGCTACCTCATTATACGCAATGCCTCGCATCTCATAGATGCCACCGCAATCGGGTTGTGAACCCAAGGCATTGGTTGAACAATCAGTATCGGCTGAACGAATAAGCCATATGATACTCACATGCTTGTTCAGAACATGCTTAACCCCTATGGAGCGGTTTGTACCGTATACGGTTTTCTCCGAACCATTCGGTTCTTCAAGACTCATCTTGCTTTACCATCTCGAGTCCACAACGACTGGCCTCTCGATGACAAGTGTCACTCAAGTCTCACCTTGAGTAAATGACAGATGATATGACTGTACATGTCATAGTCGACCGTACTGACGACTGTCCGTCATTATAATATATGACATGACTCGACATGACATGACATGACATGACATGACATGACATGACATGATATGACATGTCTGACAGGTATGATACGTATGATATGTATGGCATTATGACACATGTGTCATCGGTCATAACCTTGACAGATCTCCCCTCTTAAGAGAGTTGTGACCTCACAACGGGCATACCTTTGTATATGTCTTTGATGTCTTTGTTGTTGTTGCTGCTGCTGGTACCAGTCTTCTTACACCGATGTGAGGCGTCCCTCATGGTGTTTTAGGATATTGGGGGGAACTGAGTCCACTTTAAACCCTCACCTTAGGCATTTAGCCTTACAGTTCTTAGGATGTAGCCCCCATGAATTGCGTATCGTATTGCAGAGTGACGTTTCAAGGTTCCATGAATTGCGTATCGTATTTCAGAGTGACGATTCAAGGTATCCGAGGTTTACGTTACGGATATTTTTGCGCTTGCCGTCGACGCCTTTGCGAACGATGATGGACGATTTAACGAACGATACTCGGCCTTATATATATGACTGATCGACGAAAACCCTTGGGTACATGTTTCCACAGTTATATATAGTGCACCCAACCCTTCCTCCCCTCCTGAAGCTACTATGGAGGTTCACAGGCGGCAACGGGGAGCCCGATTTTTGGGGCTTGTTTTAATGCAAACGGAGTGGCCCTGCTTAACGGAATTGGACTTATAATCCTCAACCGGTCTGCTCAACTCCTCACTTTTGGTCCAGTACGCGCGCTTTGACGAACATCTGTCGATTCAGAGTGGATTCGCCACGTACTAATGTGAAATTCGTTTTAGTTATGTGTGTCAAGCATAACTTAGGATCACAACTCCGTCCACCTCAGTCGATGTCTCCGGTAGCTTCGGATGACTGGCCACAAGATCCGAATGACAAACCACGGTATGGCAAAGGTAGCATTTAGCAGTTTTTATTTATCCACGGATATGATATCTCGCATGTGTGCGTATCTGTGCAAGGGTATGATTTTGTACAAGGCTCACTACACCTTTAGCAAGGAAGGACCAATTTCCCGCTTCTATGCAACATAATGATACAACATTAAGAGCAAGGTATATAGATGATCGACATGTATTAGTATATATTACAAGAAGTAAGGGCATCAGGCTTGATATAATGTTTAGCTTTCATAGGCAGCTACCATGTCTGCTGCATTGGTCAGCTCTGTGGCTTTGACCCAGGTGTCATGCTCAGGGCCGTAGCCTGCATATCGCACTAAATAGTACTTGACACCTCTAGTGATCTTATCTAAGAGTATGTATGATATCTCTTACAGTGGTTGCCCTTCTTCGGTGATCATCTGTGGCAGAGGCAAAGGTGCTTGGATCGAGTCGTTATACAGCTCTATTCTGGATACAGGCTGTACCGGATGGATACGGATATCGAGATCCCCGAAATCTAACTCGTATGCACGTCCCCTACAAATTTAGGACACCTGTACCCGACATGTACCCGGCATGTACCCGGCATGTACTTGGACAACGTACATATGTACCTGTCCACTCCCCACTTGGGGCCCAAAACTCAGTGAAAATCCGAGTTGTAAAAAAGTGCAATATTTTCACATATATGTCAAGGCCATAAGTGACTAAGCCATCCTTGACAAGTTTCGATGTAAACAAATGAGTTATTCCTTCAGAAATGGACATCCGGAAAACAGGACTGGCGTGTACCTACGTGTACCTACATGTACCCCGTCGACGGGCACACACTTCCATAACGGTGCATGCGGGGTGCATGTGTACGCAATCGAGTGCGTACACGTGCACCCGGCATGCACCGGGCGGGTACATGTAGATACATGCCGGGTACATGGTCCCGCGTACGCATGCACTCAACGTGTACCATGCAGTACATGCTGAGTACATGCTGGGTACATGCTGGGTACATGGTGTCTCGTACACATGTACCGGTCATGTACCAAATGGCAGACTAGTGCATGTTGGGTACATGTGAACGCACCCCCTTAGTACGACGTGGGTACATAGTAACCCCACGCGCGTTATATATGGCGTGCACGTGTACCGACAATGTACCATGTGTGAATTTAACAATTCACCATAACAAAAACGATCATTATATACAATTACATTTACCTATGTTTATCTATCATGCCTCATCGTCACTGGGATTCTCATCTCGGACAATCTGCTCAAAGAAGTCGGCTAGCGGATCCAAGACCATCGAGGTTTCCATGCAAGGATGCTTTCGAATCACCACTTGAGAAGCAATCTCCTCGGCAAGCACAAACGGTTCTTTTCGATCGAATTCAGTGGCCGGATTCTCTGGGTCCAAGACGTAGAAACACTTTGAAACACTTTCCGCTCCTATGATGGAATGCCTCGCACGCAAAGCGGCCGTTAAAGCTTTAGTTGGCTTCTTGAGCCACGAAACCTTGACAAACACGTACGGTCTTCCTCCAAGCTCCACTCGATAGATGTCATCCACCCGGCCAAACCTGGAATACAAGCATCACCCCCTCCCGACATCAAGCACGTATGCACCATCACATCGATATCAAATCAGTCTCGCACCGCTTGGCTCGTGCATGTTCGGCCCGCACACTACTGCACACGGGTACATGTGCACCCAAGACGTACCCAGTATGAAGACATGACGGGTACACATGCACCCACGCGTTCCCATGTTAGGTGTGTATGTACCGAGGGTGTACCGGGGTACTGGTGGTGCATGATTGTGCACTCACCGGTCTGTTTTTGCCTTTTCCTTTGTTCGCTCGCGACCTTTCGTCCTCACCCTCTCGACGTAAAAAGATCGGAAGTAACATTGCACTGTCTTGAACTTTTTGTCCATGGATGCGGTCCGGAACTTCATCGTACCCACTTGCACTCGATTGAACTTGCGTCATCGAGGAGGGCAACCTTCGAGTAGAGCGCGCTCATACTCTGTGTATTGTCTTCCCAACCATGGGGTGGGGTCCAGGTCGATGTGCATCGTGTACTTGGCGGTACCCGGTGCGCCTTTGACCTGAAGGTGCGCCGTCTGCAAACAACACATGGCGCCTAAGCACTACGGAAATGCCGGGGACGTATGTACCGCGCGTGCACTGCATTACGGGTGCAGGCTAAATACACGTGTACCGGGCCAGCACTGGAAACGGTTGCGACCGGGTGCACACGTACTGACCTATGATACATGGTGGGTACACGTGCACCCGCAATTTCCGATTTTTTTATTTTTACGTAGAGCATTTTTAGGAATTCGCTTGTGGTCGAATGTTGGTAGTTTGCTCCAGTATTTTGTGTGTCCCTTCTCCTTGCTCTCCAGAGCCATTCCCTGAAGTTTCCTAACGTCTTTCCCGGCATGTTGTGCCGTGCGCGTGCATTTGCGTCCCTCGTTGTTAGGGTTATTTTAGGGTTCGCCTTTGTACTACAGTAGTTCCGTTTTAAGTGGGTGGGTGGTAGTGCGTCATTTGGTTGGTTGGGGTGCTTATTTTGGGCCTGTCTTGTCCATCTCGGGTGTCGCTGTAGTGTTTTCGCTGTTGTCGAGTTTATGGTTACAACGTTACATTGCCCTAAATCCATATATGTAACGCCCCTAATATCATTTCCTTGGCGGGCCTCATTTTTTGTATGTCGTCCCCTAGTTGTGCAAAACATTTGGGGTGTTTCGGTGTGTTTTCCAAAATTTTTTACTTTTACGTAGAGCATTTTTGGGAATTCGCTTGTGGTCGAGTGTCGGCAGTTCGCCCTCATACTTTGTGTAGCGTGTCTCCCTACCCTCCTGAGCCATTCCCTAAAGTTTTTTCATGTCCCTCTCTGTATATGGGGCTGTGTGAAGTCATTTGTGTCTTTAATTGGTAGGGTTTCGGTAGGGTTCGCCTGCATATCGTGGTAATGTCGTGCAAACTTGCCGAGTGGGAATGTAATCCTAATATTGCTATCAGTGTACCATGTATTCTTTTGTTTAAGTATATATATGCAGCGGTTCATTGCTGCCGTCCTCTTCTGTCGTTCGTACATGCCATGGGAATTCAGTTTATGTTCATTAGTTTCGTGGTTGATTATAATCGGCTATATGGTTGATCGTAATAAAGCCGCGTCCACGTGAAGGCGGCGGCCACGTGCACGTGGTCCCCCCGCCACGACCCAGTGGTTTAGGTCGGATTGTTGAGGTACACGACGCTCGCCACGCACGTTCCTGCGAAGCACAGTCAGTCGGTACATTACCGGTACACATGCACCCGGGAATAATCACAATGGTACGACGTGGGTACATGTGTACCGCGCGTGTACGGTGAATGCGGACACATTCTCCCACTAAGGCATTCCCACACGACGCGCCCACGCAAAATAAAATTTTTGGCAGGGCCTCCGGCGCACATTGTGACCATAAGCAAGAATTTCCGGCATATTTCGTTTCACCTTCATGCGTAAGTGTCCGGTACGTATGTACCGACGTCACACCGGCCATGTACCAACCGAAGAACGGTAAGGTGCACGCGTACCCGGGGTGCACGCATTACTTTATGAAGGGAAGAACGCACCTTGCATCGACATCGTCGGTGTCGTGAACGGGTCGTTGTCGACCGTGTTGTCGCCATGCATGCGCCGGGGCCGGGCGAAGATACCGAGGGCGTCCCCGACGCTCCTGCCCATGTCGCATGGATCTGCATACGGGAAGACATTGCGGGTACATACGTACCGAACATGTATTAGGCGGCATAAGGTACATACACGGACGCATGTACCCGGCATGTACCCGGCGGCGAGTACATGCCGGGTACGCATGCCGCGCCGCGAGCAAGTACACGTTGGGTACAAGGTAAAGGTACACGTGTATCCGGCATGTACGCATAGACGGTTACATGTGTACCGCATATGTACTATCACCGTACGTTTCCTGTACATAGGGACCTTATCGGTACGCAAATGATGTACTCTGCATGTACCCGAACGTAAATTTTGGGTACATATGTTATTTCTGCACCCCACTTAAACTTCATTCTTGTACTATTGTGTACTTGCTCGCGGCGGATGTTGGGTACAATTAGGGTATACATGAACCATCCCGTTACTAAAATCCGCCGCGAGCAAGTACAAGAATGAAGCCAAAGTGGGGTGCAGAAATAACATATGTACTCAGGTTTGGTATATGCAAGTGCAAGCGAGTACAATTTACACTTTTCCCGACAGCTTCAGGTACAACCCAGGCGCACGTGTACCCAAGCGAACATCACCAAAACGCAAAAAAAAAGTCACCAAACCCCCCAAAAACAAGTTGGCCTCATTTTAAAGCGCACGACGAGCGCAAAAAATAATCGAGTGCACGACGAGCCCGAAAAACATTTTAGTTGCACGAAAAATGGGCAAACGTGTTGCACAAAAAAAAAGGAACAGAGAAAGAAAATCGTACCTCAATTAGGATGACCGCCCGAGTAGAGCGGTCGGGTGGAATAATCGATGACGATCGCGATCGATACGTACGTGACCTGCGTGCCTGCGATCCCCAACCCGCGAGCGCGAGCGTCATGCGGTGGATTATTCCATCTCCAATCGTCCGATGGCATCGCATGGCATGGCATGGCATGGCACACGTTTCGCAGAATTCGTCATCGTCATCGTTATCGTCGATCGTGCTCGCGTGACGAGGACGTGCTGTGACTTCTCACGCCCCCCAACGCGCAACGGGAAGTCAAGGTGTCCACTGTAGGCATTTTTGCAGAATACTGTAAAAGTTCAAACTCACCGGTACAGCCGTCAACGCTTCACATTTCACCGTCCAGCAGTGTGCAGCAGCGTGTGGTGGCCTCGCCAGCGGGTTGCATGTTATGATATTTCTCATTCTTGCTCGCTGCAATATGTCACAGGTTTGTAGTGCATGTTTTTATATGTATATGTATTATTTTGTGTGTGCTTAGCGCGCTCATCCTTGGCATGCGCGGAACTTTGACTTGGAGTGAACGGGAAGATTCCCGCGAGTCCTTTGCACTCGAAATAGTTGGTTCAAATCCAACTCACTCCACCTCTCCTTTTCAGTTTCCCTCGTTAATTTCGTTTTTCACTTATATTATCTTTCATCTTTACTAAACGTTACTTGGTTGTTTTTGTTTTTCAGATCGCTGAAAATATTCGAGTGGTGAAATCAATTTTTCCACCATCATCTCGCGTTTACATTCGCGCTTCTTTGAGGTTGCTAGTTATGTTTTGCACAAGGGAATCTTTGATGCGTTTTCCGCTTTTTACTAAGTGTTGGTTCTTTGCTTTACTTTTCAGATCGGCTGTTTTGGAGAAACCCTAAATGGAGAAAATCGACCGCCTCGAGTACTTCATGAGCTTCAAGCTTCCCTTCGAGCGTGCTAGGTTGATAGATTGTTTACAATCGTAGTGTTGGAACTAGAAATCGTACGAATAGAACGTTATTTTGCGTATTGGTAGGATAGAGATGAGTAGTCCCAATTGTATCCCATCGTGCCTAGCTAGCCACACTATCGTATTAATATGATTGTATTAAACATGCTCGAGTGTTCCATGTGTATGCGTGATGTGCTAGCCTTCGCATAGCATATGCATTGTGAACACACTTAGTGTAAGTAGCACACATTTTCGCAATCCTCTTGTGATATTGTGCATATAGATAGGCCTCGTACACGCGCACCAGTTGTACCCACCATTGCGTGCATGTGTACCCTTTTCGAGTACACATGCACCTATAGCGTACTAATGCATACGCACGTACATGTTGGGTACATATGTATGGGAGGCTCGTACACGCTTGGTACATGTGTACTAATAATGCACCGATATACACGTGCATATGGGGTACGTATGCACCAGTCATGTTAATATCAATAAGTACATATGTACCTGGTCTGCGTACATGCGTACCCGGCATGTACCTCACTCAAATGTACATGCGGGGTGCATATGCACCAGTCATGTTAATATCAATAAGTACATATGCACCTGGCTTACGTACATATGTACCTGACCTGCGTACACGCATACCCGGCATGTACCTGATGCGTGGGTACATGTCGGGTACGTGCGCACCAGGCATGTTTATATCAATAAGTACATATGTACCTGGCCTAAGTACATATGTACCCACCATGTACCCCGGGTGTCCCAACGGTAACATCCAACGGTAACATGCAACGGTAACATCCAACGGTAACCTGAGTACATATGCGGTACACATGTACCCGTACATGCGTACACGCCGGGTACATGCGCAGGCGGCAAAAGGTACATACACAGACGCATGCACCCAACATGTACCCTGTCGCGGGTACATGCCGGGTACATATGCCGCGCCGCGAGCAAGTACACGTAGGTACAAGGTAGAGTACACGTGTACCCAACATGTACCAGACCCCGTTTTTTACTGTTTTCGTACACGTTGGGTACACGCTGGGTACACGTTGGGTACACGCTGGGTACACGCTGGGTACACGTTGGGTACACGTCCCCGGTACATGCCGGGTACATATGCACTGGGGTTTCCAAAATTTGTAGGGGTCCATGGCTTAGCACTTTGGATATGGTAAACGGCCCAATATATGGCTGCTTAAAGTGCCTGCCTGCCTCTGTCAAACCAGTCCATTGGATAAACTCGGTCCGTAAAAGAACTTTCTGCCCTACTGCATATTGCCGAGGCATGTGAGTCTTATTGAATCTGGCTTGGCTAATTTGGCTGCTCGGGAAATGTTGTCTACCGCGTTGGCATGTACAGCCGAGTACTGGTCAAAATGATCTCGAATAGCATTCTGTATTGGAACAGGAGCTTCTGGCGGAATAGTGATTGCCAGGTCATGAGGCGAAAGTGGCTGCGCCATCGAGTCGAGATAAAATGGTGAATAACCAGTAGTTGCAGAAACTGTGTTGTTAATTGCAAACTCCACCAGAGGCAACTTGTCCTCCCACGAATTGGCTGAAGTATCATTGCAACGACACCTGTGGAGAAAAAATACTATCTAATCAGTTTATAAACCAGAGGATAGCTATCTGCTGCCGGCCCCGCGGCAGTAGCTGGCGGGGCTTGCCTTAGCGACCCACTCGTCGCAAGCTCTGCACCGCGCGCTAGGCATACCCGCTGTCGTGAGCCATGCGTGGGATGCCGCAAGCCGCGTGCCACCTCCGGCTCTGCTTCCCACTGTGTTGTCGGAGATCGCGAACTGACTCCCAGTGCTTGGCCTTGGCCATAGTAGTGCCGCGCCGCCGCTGGTGGCGCACTGTGACGCGCCGCCGCTGGAAGCGCCAAGTGCCGCGCCGCTGCTGGTGGCGCACTATGCAGCGCCGCCGCGGACGCACCGAGCCGCACCGCCGCCTGTGGTGCACTGTGCTGCGCCTGGTGGACGTCTCGCGCGAACACAAAAGACCTATCCCTGGCATCCAGCACTGTATCTCGCAGCTCCTCCCCCCCCGCTGCCATGCCAGGATCTGGAAGCGCCACGCCGTCGGAGCTGCCAAGCGAGCACAAGCGAAGAGCCTCAAGCTCAAGCCGCAAGTGCAATCCCGCCAACCCAGGAGCGCCAAACGTAGGTGGAGAAACACACAAATCAACCGAGGAAGATTCGCTAGCTTCCGCCGCAAGCGATAAAAGTATGAGAGGGAAGACGCAGAGGCCAAGCTTAGCAGCAGATAACCAACCGCCGCAACTAAATCGCAGCAAAAGCTTCCCAGCGTACTCGAAGATTCAAGACGAAAAACAAATTGAGCAAAATTGGTCAACGACTGGCTCACAGAAGCCAAAGCAACGCCACAGCGCGATACCACCTAGGGTTAGCCATCGTTAAGAACGTCGGAGTGTCGAATTGCAACAAAATCAAGAACCCTTATCACAGCGGGGGCTGTCCGCGGATGCCTCACGCGTGCTGGTTGTGGTTTGGCGGGAGGGGCGTGTACTATCAGAACAGGCCAGCGAAGGTCGAAGGCCCTCCCATCTGGGTTCTCGAAGAACTGATTGGGCTCGCCCTTGTCATCGTGAGTAGAAATGACCTCCACAATCTGCATATTGGCCTTTCTGAAAAGTTTGCGCCACGTGGGGAGCTTGGACTGGTGATCTGGTAGAACGAAGACTGCTGAGGTGTTCTCTGGGTCTGCCTTCCATTCTGCGATATACTTGTTCAAGATCGCCTCCACAGTGATGTGCTTGGAGTTGTATGGAGGGTTACACCAAACCCGAAGGCCCCTCCATTTCTCTGAAAGGCAGTCTGTCCAGAATCTATCCGCCTGTCTGTTGCGGCCGCCATGCGCGGGCGGAGGCGCAGGCGCGGGATTTGTGGGGACTGCGGTCGGAGTGGGCGGTAATGTAGGGGCTGATGGTGGTGCGGGGAGTGGAAGAGGTGTATGGAAGGGCAGGGGTGTGGATGGTTGTGCGGCCACCACGCTCATGCTCCGGTACCAATCGGAGTTGCTGACCTCCGACCACGCGGCGAGACCGTCCTGATCGAAGTTCTGCATCTCCGACTCTCGCGCAGTAGCAGGGATCCACTCCCACACTGGCTGCCCCATGCTGGTAGACCGCACATTGGCCGCGGCTGGGTCCCCCATTGCCATATCCATGACCTCGCGGTCGACCATGAGGACCCAGGTCTCCACACGAGGGTTGGTAAGGGGTAGGGGTGCATGGTGTAGCCGGCCTCCCATGCGCGCATACAGTATGCGGTCAGCGGCGCTCCCAGCAGGTGCATGATCCTGAACAAGATGGCGTCGCCCTGCACCCCAGCCCGGCGGCGTTCATCCCATGGCAGGGAGACAGTTGCCGCGCCTCGCACCCCAGCTGACTGGTGCACCCACAATGACCCACCATCAACGACGATCGCTCTTAATTGGAAGATGCGCTCTAAATTGGAAGATTTTTTGAAGGTCATTGTTTTGATGTTTTTTACATTATTTTAAACATATCATGCCCAAAAAATAGGGTGGTTATAATTTTGGAAGTTTTTCTCATCGTATGAGGCGGGGTTTTCAGAATTCTTACGCGTGACTCTTAGGCATATTGAGGAGTGTTCCAAAAATCCACATATGGTATTAGATCGAGATTAAAGGTTATAAAATGGAAGTAAAAAGGGAAAAATATGTACCTGTTTATCGTATGTTTGATATTTTCATCGATTTCAGCACAATTTTGCCAAAAACCCCCTCAAACCCTATGCTTTATCACACGCGTATTCACAAAGGGCGGGTAACATATGTAAAGGTTCTTGCTAATGGACCCGTCACGTGCTATGTTATAATGTAGTTTGCCATAAAACATATTTGAACAAATAAACTATCAAGCACTTGCATCTCCGTGCAGATTTCTGGAGCAAATGGCCCTCTAGCGGGGGAAACCCTAAGTGGTAACACCAATTTAGGGTGTAAGCACAACCACATGTGTACATGCATGCACATACGAACTCTTGACTGCACTTATTTACTCTTCAGAGTTCTCCAGCAGTGCTTTTAAAAGCTCAGCTTTCTCCTCACAACCTGGAATTCCGCCTTGAACACCAGATTTTGCGGTCTCATCCCAGCATGTCAACACCTCGTTCACGTCAAATGTAGACTTCATGCGAAGGGTGCGGGCACCCCGTACGAAAGCTCCAGCCTCACAGAGTTGTTCTACCGTCTCGAACGTTCTCCGTGACTGTGCTGGCAACCAGAACTGCCAGGTTATCTCCTTCCGTGAGGCATGCTGCCCCACCACCTCCACGAAATGGAGTGGGAGTGACTTACCGCCGTCCGGGAGCATAACGTTGAACCAACACTTGTCGCTGGCTTCCCCGCCCGCAACGGTCACGGCATAGCTGCCCACAGTCATGTCCTCGAACCGGTAGTCGGCTGCCAAGTGTTCCTTCTGCGATGCCAAACGCATCCCACGGTCATATAGACTCTCGTCAACACCGGAGGAGTGCTCATCGTCGCCATCATCCGTGCCCTCACTGCTGCTGGGCTGTTTCTGCTGTTTTGGCTGCTTTCCAGGCTTCTTCTTGCGCGCTGCAACCTGCCGACTCCGACTGCGAGTGGCAAGATCCATCTCCATATCAGTATCATCGCTGTCGCCTTCGGAGGCGGGTGAAGTTCTGCGCGCCCTGTTTTGCCTTTGTGCGCCTGAAAACCTCTTGCGAGCAGCAGGTGGATCTCCTCCTCTCCGACTCCTCTTTCCATTTGCTTCACGCACACCTGCCTCTGCACGAACTGCGGGAGCTTCTTCACCAGCTTCTTCTGCCTCTGCACGAACTGCGGGAGCTTCTTCACCAGCATCTTCTGCCTTCAAAAGCTGGATCAGGCGTTCCAACTTCTTGGTCTTGGTCGTAAGACCCCGCAGTTCAGCATTCCGCTCAGATAACACTCGGTGTAAGTGTTTATCCTCGTACCTGCGTAAGCGAACCCTAGTTTGAAACTTCTCTATACACTTCGTATTATCTTCGCATACTCTTACACCGCAATGACGGACTCTCACGACGACGAGACTAGAATCCTGAGGGAAGTTTTTCCCTGGATGAGTGAGGGTTTTCTTAGCGAAAATCAAGAACAAGGAACGACCTCTTCTACCGTCGTTCCGAACACACCAGGAACAACGGACTCGGACGACGAGGTTACAATCTTGCGGCAGGTTTTTCCTTGGTTGCAAAGCTCCACAACAGCGACACCTGAAGACGAAGCGACGACTTCTTCTACCGGGAATCAAAGGACTCCCGCAACACAGGAGCAAGCCGCCACCACCACCAACTCGGAAAGAGAGGAAGGAAACAAGTGCGTCGTCTGCTTAGAAATAGTTTTCCCCGCGGAAACGTGGGTTTCAGGGTTAGGGTGTGACTGCAAAAACGTGCTGTATCATCACCCTTGTTTCCAGGCCTACTTGGCAAGTTGCACGGATATTGCAAAATGCCCTTGTTGTAGGAAGATCTGGAGCTAGAACAAGAAACCTACCTGACTTTGCTTGGACACTTGAAGGACAACAATGACAAAATAAATATAAATAAGGTATAAATGAGATCGCACTAGGCTGGTAAACGGTCGTCTTACCTTCTGGAAATCAGCTCAGTACAATACTTGGCCTCGCGCATAAAAGCCACAACCTCGTTGATGTCAATATTTTTCAGGACTTCTTTCTCCACCACTTGTTTCTTATGCGTCACGCCGTCGAAACATACATTGAACTGCTCCGCCTTAGCATACCGCGTCTTCAAGATCCCATCGCATTTGACTGTAGATGCGCGGGTATGCGCACGTGTCAGCAGCAGTGAAAGGTCCCACTTCGGAGGTAATCGCTCGGGATGTCGCTCTCGCACGGCCTCCACCTTCAAAGGCAAGGGGAAGGTTGCTTTCAATTCCTCGTGTCGTTGTTGGCTCACCAGATCTGGCGTTGCGGCTCGGAGTCCCAATAGACAGCTCCGCGTTGTTTGCTCCATGTCCAATACCTTGTTTCCCTTCCCCTTGCGCTTCCATTCCGGGTTGTCCATATAGCCCGGGGCGGAGTCGACGTCGGGATAACTGGTACAAATAATCAGCCCAAGGTTCGGGTCCTCGTCCACGCCACTTGGTAGCCATTCCTTGAACCTGTCACCAAACTTGTACTTCGCTCGGACGAGCTTGTCCGGAGCGACGTAAAAGCACCAAGTATGCACCTTGCGGTCTCGTCCAGCGTGGCCACCAAACTCTTCGTTCAAGTGCGGGTCGATCCACGATTTGAAGTCCAAGTTGCAGCCGACGACGTACGTGTGCTTGTTGATGGTTGTTATCGTCCAGGCAAAGAGAAAGGCAATCCATTGTTCCAAAGATATGAACCAATGGCCTTTTTTATCCGCGGTCTTACCCCACAACAGCATCTTCAGCAACCCGAAAAAGCCATCGACGTCGTTGTGGGAGTGGCCTACGGGCAGACGGTGTAGGTAGATCTCTTTGTACAGCCCGTGGTGAACCAGGATGCAGAAGAAGGCGAAAACATGCCGGTTCCAGTTTTCCGACCCTCCGTCCATTTGCACGTGGCTTGTTTGCCGAAAGTGCCGCTCCGTGTTCTCCACCACATACCGTAGCAGAATATTGAGCGTCGTGAGGCACATGTTCACGTCTTTGCCAGGAACCCATGGCATAAGTAAACACATGCACAACACCGTGCCGTGCATCTCGACTGCTTGCAGATGAAGGTGGAAGAAACTTCCAGCTTTGTCGCTCATCGCCTTGACCTTCACGGGGAAGTGCGGACAAACGGTGTTGTTGTTTGCCGCCCTGTCGAAACAATACGAGTCACTGATGCCGAACTGGTTGGCACTATCAGCACGGGTGTTATTGTACTGAGCTCTCTCATTTCGATAATCACTCCGGTGCGCGTCGTTAAGCGTCTTCCAGTCCTCCAGGTCCTCCAAGTCCTTTACAGCACGGCGCTGCTTCGTCAAGATTTCGCATGTCGTGCACTTACCTGCACAATCCTTCCGCTTGCGCATGGTAATATGCTTCGCGCGGAGGTACTCGCGAAGATACTTGCGAAACTGCGTGATTTTAACCTGATAAACGCCGCGACGCATAAGCTTGTATGCGGCATAACAATCGGCTGGTCGGATCGGATTCATTTGGAGTTTGCCGTTTTGAGGTTGTGGCTCCGCCAACGGCAACAGCTCGTGAGCAGCGTACTCCAAGAAATAAGTCCAGTTCAGGTTCGTCGGGTCGTGGTACAGCGTCAAATTCCTCTTCCTTGTGCTCTCCAGCATGCCGCCCCCACACACGTGCGCGTGCCACTTGAACCATGTGCTTTCGGGAATAAAGTGCAGTCGTCGAAACGCATCCTTGCAGACTTTCTTGCCCAGGAACGTCAGCGAGTCGAACATCTCTATTTCAAGCTTCTGCGAACCGGGCTTGAACCTACGCGCACGAGTGAGCTCCGCGACGATGTTCTCCTTGAACTGGCGACCGTTTAGCGTAGACTTTTCACGTAAGTACGCCTGCACGGGACGATACTCGAATTGGGACAGACAGCGCCTCCCACACCTGCATTCGTTGGCGGGGTCCATCAGATCCCCGATCTTTGTCACGCTTTCCGCAGTATTGTTGGGCCCATATCCCGACGGTTTGGATTCTGCTTCCGGTTCGGAACGCTTCGCCTTTCTTGGGTTGATGGTTTTCGTCTTGCATATAAAGTCTTCCACCGTTTCATAGTAATAATCTTCTGAACCATAAGAATTAGACGAAGCGCTAAGCTCAGATTCGCCTTCAGAGCACGACGAGCATAACATATTTCCTTCCTTCCCGCTTTAGCGACTTGGCGCCTTCTCAAATGTTTAAGCTTCAAAGTTTCAAAACTAATGACCGGCGCGACGTTCCAGGCGTTCGAGCGTTTGATTGCCTTTCAATCGTCACATGTAGTCAGATCGCACTAGTCATATCACTAGTGCGATCTGATTTCGCACTAGTGGCGTGAGTAGTGCGTTAATAGTGTGGTACTAGCGCGGTACTCGCGATATGCTATCTTTAAGAGTTGATTTTCACTATCGCAAGTATACTTTTCTGTGGACACAACTTTTTATCTTCTTTCTTCTCACTTACCATACTCCTACGTAATCATGTCTGACGAAAAACTCTTTGGTGAAGGCTTCAAAGCGCAATCGGTGGAAGACCTTGACAACAACGGCACACAAGAGGTCCGACACTGCGCCAAGATCCTTAAACGCTTGTTGACGGACGAGCAGCTGCAAACGATTTTCCCCATTTCGGGGAACAAAAGTCAACTGTCCGGAACGGGGGTGGAGGTGTTGCTCACTCCCGATATCATTGAGAACTGTTTTGAACACTACACGCCGGCCGACGCGGCGTGTTACCGCAACCTGGCGTCGTGGCAATTTCTGAAATCGGTGACGCAAACCCAGTTCGTGGAAAAGATGGAGGAGGCGGAGAAACGAGGCACAAAACCAGGATTGTTTGATATTTTCAACAAGGGGGACGCGGCGGAGAAGAAGGAGGAGGCGAAGAAGGAGGGCAAAGGGGAGGATGAGGACGAGGATGAGGACGAGGTGGAGGACGACCAAGAGGACGAAATTGAGATCCCCTGCGCACAGCTTCCCGCAGAGGACCCAGAGAAGAAGTACACGACCTTCGCAACTAAGAACGGTTTTGAGGTGATGTACAAGCTGAACGAGGACGGGGTCCAGCAGCCCGCTGGACTCGAGAATTCGGACGAGGACAACGACCGGTTGGTTCTCTGGAACTACTCAGAGAACTTGCTGATGAAGGCGGTGCTCACATTGGTGCGAGTAAATCAGTACTTGCCGCATTCTCAAAAGCATCTGGTGCACGTCATTAAAAAGTTCCAAGTCCCCAAGCAACCGGCGGAAGAGACCGTCGACTTTGATGACGAAACCTACCGCATCC
>LGRX02002613.1:0-29870 GCA_001247695.2 Cymbomonas tetramitiformis | reverse complement strand
ACCTGACATCTGTAGCATGCAACCTGGCCTCCGTGGCATGCAACCGGCCATCTGTAGCATGCAACCAGGCATCTGTGGCATGCAACCAGGCATACGCAGCATGCAACCAGGCATCTGTATCATGCAACCACTCGTCGGCAGCATGCAACCAGATCTTTGTAGCATGCAACCCCTCTGCTCGTACCTCCCGGTACAACTCCTCCCCCCTCAAGAGCGGCCTATCTCCCGATGCCGCTCCCGGTGTCTTCAGGTATCAAGCTCCCCGAATTGAAGATGGTGGAAGAGATGACGCAGTAACGGAGCTGGTACAGGGTACACGGCGTGAGCATCTCGCGCCCCTGGTTGCTGTGAAGACGATGGTCCAAGCTGAGCAGTCTCAGGGTGCCCTCCGGTGGCCCATTTACATGCGCAAGGTGTCCGCGAGGTGCACTCCAGCAATGGCGTTGGTGGAGGTGAGCTAGTCCAGATACATGTTGGCTTACGATATCGCTCTCCATACTTACAGTAGGTGCAAAAAAGAGGTTGTGGCAGTTTACGAACCACTGACCGCAACCGCAGTGCATTCGGGTATCTTCCCTCAGGATTTTCAAGAAACCAGTGCTTGGGCTTCAAGTACTCAATAGCATCCAGGGTGCATTTCACACTCTTGTCTGCTCCTTCCAGATCAGGAGGACCTCCCGTAGTGCGCGCCTGACTGTACTGGGTGCATGGAGGGCTGGCCCAGATGACATCAAAGAATCCCGGTGGATACTGAGTGGGGTCCCAGTCCTCCATTGATGCGAGATGGTTGGGTTGCCAACGTGGGTCGTTGTCGAGCGTAACCACCGAGGCAGACGGGAGGCACTTGGCAAACTCCCTTTCCACCGATCCAGTTCCGCTGAACAACACCAAGATTCTCACTGGTCGGGTCTTCCGCTCTTCAAGGTCGGTGATCACCACTAGCTCTCCATTCCCCAAGGTTTCCACCCGCTCCCACGGCAGACAGAAGTCTTCCGGTGGAGAATCCGCTTCCGGGACGTCACATGGGTGTTCCATTAGCTGGGATAAGGTGACGCCAAGATGAACGGGCTGTCGCTGTTGACGTTGCCGTCGGTCATGCTCAGTAGACTTCAGCATGTCCGCCTGCATGCCTAATCGTCGTGCCTCGAACTCCTTGAGCTGCTGATTTTCCCCGCCTCTGTCCATCTTGTCTCTGGAGCGCCACTGGTCGGGAGCTGCCGAGTAGCCCGTCCAGCGTACCTTCCATTCCTCCACAGATTTACCCTTGACCATGCGTACACGATACGCCAGGATTTTGTCCACGTGAGCTTCCGCTTGCCCATCTACCATTACCGGGTCAGGTACGGGCAGTTGTGCTCGAGATGCAAACTCATCCTTGCCGGAGATGTACGGCTTCAGGCGGTGCTGCGCAAACACGTCGTGAATGCGCCAGTGCGGCGGTAGGGCCAACCGATAATTATGCCACCGGTGCCCCGCGGTCCGCCTCTGCCAGCTCCGCCTGCAAATCGCTGTAGAAGCACTCCACCACGGTTACAGGTCCATGCCAACGCTTATCGAGCTTTCGGCACAGCGCACGGTCCATCACCTTCTCCGTCAGATGACGAGCTTCGATCCACACCAGATCCCCCACTGCATACTTATGCTGCTTGTGGCGCCGGTCGAACTGCTCCCGCTGGCGCTGCTGAGCCAACTCAAGGCGGCCACGCGCGTCTCGCAACTGCGACGAAAACTTCGCAGCCATCTCATGGGCGGTACCCACCCCCCCTTTCCGTCGCGCAGAGCCAGGGAGAGCTGCAGCTTCCAGGAAAAGGTCCAGTTGAGACATCGGGGACACCCCGTAGCATAGCTCAAAGGGCGTGAATCCGGTGACGTCACTGCGCGAGTCGTTGATAGCGAACTCCACGTTCGTCATGTAGAGGTCCCAGTCATCCGGATTGGCACCCACGAACGAGCGCAACATGTCCTCCACCACCCTGTTGGTGTGCTCCGCCTGTCCGTCTGAACGAGGGTTGTATGGAGTGGTAGAAGCCACCCGTACCCCCATAAGTCTCATTAGCTCACGCCAGAACGAGTCCTGGAACCTGGGGTCACGGTCGCATACAATCTTCATGGGGGCTCCATGCTGCCTCCAGACAACGTCGAAGTAGATGCGGGCCACCGTTTGCGCAGAGCTGTCCCCAAAGTTCATGGGCATAAGGTGCACCATTTTGCTCAGCTTGCACGTGAAGGTGACAAAGGCGTCGTTTCCTTGGGCGGTGAGCGGCAGCCCTGTAACGAAGTCCACGCTCACATCCTGCCAGTTGCGTTGGGGAATAGCGTGCGGATTCAATAATCCATCGGGGTAGGATGCCCGGGGACGAACCGCCTGACATGTAGGGCATGAGGCCACCCATCCTGCCAGGTCCTCGGAGGCATTCTTCCACCAGAACCTGCGGAGAACTCTCTCCAGCGTCTTCTCCCGGCCAGTGTGGCCTGCAGCGGTGGAGTCGTGGGCATCCTTGAAGACTACCTCTCGCAAAGGGGAGTCCTCGCCGAGAACTAACTGGTACCGTCCTGCGGCTACACGCCATAGCACGTCCCCAACGATACGGAAATCCCTCGTGGCATGGTGCGGGGCTGCAAGGATCTCATCCCGCAGCTGCCGAAGAGGGCCGGCACGTGCATACTCATCGTGCAGGGACTCCAGGAATGTGACGTCCGTGGGGAGGCTCGTAGCATCGCGGGTCTCAGCAGCCTTACCCTGTCGCACTATAGGAGGCGCCACTCGGGGATGCCGTACTCTTGGCAACAGCTGTCGGGTAGGGGGAGCGTGTACCACTAGCACGGGCCACGGAAGGTCGTGAAGTACACCGTCAGGAGTCTCGAACAGCTGTGTGGGTACTCCTCGTTCGTCATGGGTAGGTATCACTTCCACCAGCCTCATACCAGCCATTCTGAAGATCCGCCTCCATTGAGGCATGCGGGCCTGGATGTCCGGTAGAAGGAACACTGCCGAGGTATGTGCGGGGTCTTGCCGCCATTCGTCCACATACTTACGCAACACCGCCTCGATGGAGATATGACTGCTGGAGTATGGGGGGTTGCACCAGACGTGCTTTCCCCGCCACTGTTGTTGCAGACAATCAGTCCAGTAGGCGTCCACTTGGCGGTTCCGTCCACCCAGGTCACAACACGCGTCGACGTCGAAGCTGCCGAACTGTCGTTGGAGGCGCTCAAAGACCTCCTTGCGCACCTTCCAGTCCTACCGATCGGCTGGGGGCTTGGCGGCTCGACTAGACGGCCGAGCTGGCTGCTTAGGCCTTCGGGAATCCGTAGCAGGCCGTGTCGAGGTTTTCGGCGTGACGGAAGGAGTCGTCGTAGCAATGGGTTGTCGCAGTCGAGCACTACGACGCAATACCGGGGTGGTTCCCGGGGTGCTCGTTTCCTGCCGATGCTTTCCAGATTCGGACAAATCAGCGAAGTAGTCGGTGGGAGCTCGCAGCATTAGTTGTGCTTCGGGCAGCGCGTTGCATGTTGCATGCTCAGCTGGGCGTGTTGCATGCTCAGCTGGGCAGGTTGCATGCGAAGCTGAGCTGGTTGCATGCGAAGCTGAGCTGGTTGCATGCAAAGCTGAGCTGATTGCATGCTCAGGCAAGCGTGTTGCATGCTCAGCTGGGCAGGTTGCATGCGAAGCTGAGCTGGTTGCATGCGAAGCTGAGCTGGTTGCATGCGAAGCTGAGCTGGTTGCATGCTCAGCAAGGCGTGCTGCATGCTCAGGCGAGCTGGTTGCATGCGAAGCTGAGCTGGTTGCATGCTCAGCAAGGCATGCTGCATGCTCAGGCGAGCTGGTTGCATGCTCAGGCAAGCGGGTTGCATGCTCCGCCGGGCGGGTTGCATGCTCAGCAAGGCGGGTTGCATGCTCAGCACGGCATGTTGCATGCTCAGACTGGCATGTTGCATGCTCAGCCGAGCCAGTTGCATGCCAGGGCGCGCTGCCAGCCTGGAGCAGGCTCCCCAGGGCCCGCTCCGCCACCTGAAGCGTCTCCACGCCATCCATCCATGACTCCATGGTGGCCACCCATCCTGGTACAGGGGGTGGCGGGTGGTCTTCAAAGATCTCCTCGACATCCAGCACGGAGAGCGGGTCCTTGGGGAGGTCCGTCTCCTTGTCTACAACACCGGCCTCCTTGAGCCCATCCCGCGGGTCCTTGGTCACGTAGTCAGGTCGGCGGGATAGCGCATCGGGGACCAGAAGGAGGGCTCCCTTGACGTACTCCATTCGTGGGACACCGACTTCCACCAGGTCCATGTACCACCGTGCCTGCCGTCGGCTAAGCTCTCGTCCCGGGGACATTAGCCATTCCAAGGGGCGATGGTCACCTTGTAACCGGAAGTCGGAGGAGAACAGGTAGTGCCTCCAGGTGACGGTGGTGCAATGGTGCAACGCACAGAGCTCCCTTTCGCCGGTGTGGTAATTCTGCTCCGCTACAGAAAACTGCCGACTATCGTAGGCGATCACCCTCATACCGTCTCCCGTATCTTGCATGAGTACGCCTCCCAAAGCAACTCCACTTGCGTCCGTTTGTACCAAAAACGGCGCTGACCCATCCGCGGCTGCCTTCATGTCGGGCAATGCTAATACTGGGGCTGAGGAGAGAGCGGTCTTCAGCTCGTCGAAGGCCCATTGTTGGAGTTCTCCCCACTGCCACGGCACGTAGGTATTGGTGAGCGAGGTCAAGGGTTGGGCAATCTCCGAGAACCGGTGCACAAACCGGCGGTAGTACCCCGCTAGTCCAAGGAACTGTCTGACGTGGGTTACTGTCTCCAGCTTCGGCCAGTCCTTGATGGAGGACACCTTGTCATGCTGAGGTTGGCATCCTTCGGCGGATAGAGTGTGGCCCAAGAACCGTAGAGACTCCTTCAGCATCTGCGCCTTGGATGCCTTCAGGTATACCCCTTTTTCTCGACAAGTGTCCAAGAACTGACGTACGTGGTCGTAATGTTCTTCCACCGTGCGTGAGAAGACCACCACATCGTCGATGAAGATTCGTACAAAGGGGAGATGACCGAGTGCACGCTGCATTCGCCGCTGATACTGAGATGGAGAGTTCTGCAGGCCCTGGGGCATCACCAACCATTCGTAGGCCCCCATCTGGGTGGAGAACGCGGTCTTCTCCACGTCCTCCTCGGCCATTGGCACTTGCCAGAATCCGTCCACCGCGTCAAAGGAGGAGAAGAACGCTGCCCCTTGCATCTCGTCAAACATCAGTTGAATGTCCGGTAGTGGATACCGGTCCCGCATCGTCTGCTGATTCAATTGTCGGTAATCCACCACCAGACGCAATGTCTTCGGATCACCAGGCTTGGGTACCATCAGACATGGGGCCGCGTACGGGCTTGACGACGGCCGGATGTAACCCTTCTTCATGAGCTGCTCGATGCGTTCACGTAACTGGCGTAGCTCTTCAGCGGTCATCTTGTATGGACGCCTACATGGTGGTCCACCCTCCGCGTCCGGCTTGCGATCGATGCGGGCCTTGTCCTCCTCAGTACGACGCAACTTGGAGGCCTCCGGTAGAGCTGCACACAGGGTATCTAGATACTTCTCAAAGAAGGCGTCAAAGCGCTGCTTCCACGTGCTGCTTACCGGTGCATCTCGAGTATCTTGACGGGGTCTTTCCTTCTCCACGGGGGTGTGAGGTGACGGTACTTCAACAGCGGTAGCCGCAAAGGCTGCCTCATGGTCGTTCCCGCGCGCGGCCATCATGAGCCACTGAGGTTGTGACTCTTCATCCCCGGCCAGGCGCCTGGTCTCGGCGTGGATGAGGTGCTGCTTCAGCTGCGTTGCCGTCAAGAATACCTCATCGATCAGCCCTGCGCCTTGGGCCTTGCCCTGACCCATCCCCGGACTACAGCCCGCGAGTGTCACCTGTTGCTGTCCTCCACCATTTGCTCGCGTGTTGAAGGATACGGAACCGCGACCGGCATAATCCAACGTGACCGGGGAGAGACTGCGAAGCCACTTACCCCCCAACACCACGTCTACTTGGATTCCTAGCGGCAAGACTCGCAGAGCCATTCGCTTCTCGCAGTAGTTTACTCCCGCCGCCGTGTGCGCGGTGAACTTGGTGTACGCCACCTCTCCAGCGGTCTTTACAGATCCATCTGCCAGTGTGACCTTCATTGGCGTCCCTGAGCGCACTGTCAAGTCACAGGTACAGGCACATTCCGCCGAGATGAAGTTGTCCGAGGCGCCTGAGTCCACCAGCACCTTTACTCGATGTCCACGAAGGTAGGCATAGAACACCAGGAGTAAGGGTCCTTCCTCGTCTCGCACCGCTGACAGTGTGTGTGCCAAGAGTGTCCCTGTTCGAGTGTTTGCTTTCCAGCGCACCCCCCCATCCAGTTGAACACGCTTACATTTAAGAGCATCTTCAATTGGGTGAGAACTCAAAGCGGTTGCAGCCTCGTCCACCAAGGCGTTGCACTCGTGTTCTTCGCCACTACCGTGTTCGGTGGCACTGACGTACGTGGTGGCGTTGGTCGAAACACTGACGTGAGTGGTATCACTATCAGTGGGGCTGACGTGAGTGGTGTCACTGTTGGTGTCGCTAACGTGAGTGGTGTCGCTGCCGGTGGCACTGACATGCGTTGTGTCGCTGTCGGTGGCGCTAACGTGCGTCGTGTCGCTGTCGGTGGCGCTGACGTGGGTAATGCCACTGTCGGTAGCGCTGACATGTGTAGAGTCGCTGTCACTCTGATCCGCTTTCCAGCTGCTGGAACCCACCGGTTGCATGCTGGGCCGAGCGCGTTGCATGCTGGGCCAGGCGCGTCGCCTGCTCAGCGGGGCATGTTGCATGCTTGGCGGAGCCGGTTGCATGCCCAGGCTGACTGGTTGCATGCTCAGCCGGACGTGTCGCATGCTCAGCTGAGCAGGTTGCATGCTTAGCCGGGCTGGTTGCATGCTCAGCGAGGCAGGTTGCATGCTGAGACCCACTGGTTGCATGCTGAACCGGGCGTGTTGCATGCCGGGCGAGGCGTGTTGCATGCTCAACCGGGCGGGTTGCATGCTCAGCAAGGCATGTTGCATGCTCAGACTGGGCGGTTGCATGCTCAGCGAGGCAGGTTGCATGCTGAGACCCACTGGTTGCATGCGCAGGCCGGCTGGTTGCATGCTCAGCAAGGCATGCTGCATGCTCAGGCGAGCTGGTTGCATGCTCAGCGAGGCAGGTTGCATGCTCAGCTGGGCAGGTTGCATGTACCGGGAGGCACAGCTCAGGGCTATGCCCCAAGGCGTATGCCCCATGGGTATGCCCCGAGGCGTATGCCCCATGGGTATGCCCCGAGGCGTATGCCCCATGGGTATGCCCCGAGGCGTATGCCCCATGGGTATGCCCCGAGGCGTATGCCCCATGGGTATGCCCCGAGGCGTATGCCCCATGGGTATGCCCCGAGGCGTATGCCCCATGGGTATGCCCCGAGGCGTATGCCCCATGGGTATGCCCCGAGGCGTATGCCCCATGGGTATGCCCCGAGGCGTATGCCCCATGGGTATGCCCCGAGGCGTATGCCCCATGGGTATGCCCCGAGGCGTATGCCCCATGGGTATGCCCCGAGGCGTATGCCCCATGGGTATGCCCCGAGGCGTATGCCCCATGGGTATGCCCCGAGGCGTATGCCCCATGGGTATGCCCCGAGGCGTATGCCCCATGGGTATGCCCCGAGGCGTATGCCCCATGGGTATGCCCCGAGGCGTATGCCCCATGGGTATGCCCCGAGGCGTATGCCCCATGGGTATGCCCCGAGGCGTATGCCCCATGGGTATGCCCCGAGGCGTATGCCCCATGGGTATGCCCCGAGGCGTATGCCCCATGGGTATGCGTATGCCCCATGGGTATGCCCCGAGCATGCCCCACTCGCGAATAATGGGGAATTATCGGATATTCACATAAGTGAGCGAGTGGGGAAAATAATCGATGACAAAGCAGATTTCAGGAGAAGATCTGTAATGAAATGATTCATGGTAGATTCCAGGAGAAGATCTGCAATGGCAATACAAGTATCATGATCTGCCTGATGATTGGTGGAGAAGTAACAGAATCAGGCATGGGCTGCTGGTAATTGGCCGATGACAGATGTCAATCTAGGAATCCTGCTAGTGAGTTAAAGAGCAACATGATGAAAGGGGAAGCTTGGGAAAAGTGAACCTCAGTTAGTGTTGATCAAGAGAATGGAATAAGCAAGTTTTACATGTTAGGATTAGGCATGGCGCCAAGACTATACATAAGGATATGATGTAAGGTTCGAGACCATACATATATCGGAAAAGTGATTGTAATACTAGGCTGTATAGCCAGTGTTTGTCATGAAAGTAAACAGTGGAATGTAAGGCTAGAAGCCTATGTGAAGCACCAAAAACAGTAAATAAGATAAAAAGAAAAGAAGAAAGATAAAAGAAAAGAATAAAGAAAAATAAAAGAAAAAGAAAGATGTATAAGTTATCAGATATGCGCTGGTACAAATTGGTATTCAGATGTTGAATACGTTCTACGGACCTTTGGGATCTGCCTTTGAGATTTTGCGGATGGCGACTTTTGTGTTTGGGTTTTGAGCTAGCTCTGCTTGCGTTTGACGGCTCAAATTGCGCGCGTTACGTGCGCTAAAAACACGGAAAGGTTTCGCTACGGGATCTTCTTTGTGAAGGGTTTGGTTGAAGATCTTCTTTGGAGCCTTTCAGAGATGCGACTGCAAGATGACTTGGGCGACTTTTCGTTTTTGCGTTTTGAGCTGGCTCTGCTTGCGTTCGACGGCTCAAATTGCGCGCGTTACGTGCACTGAAAACACGGAAAAGTTTCGCTGCGGGATCTTCTTTGTGGAGGATTTAGTTGAGATCTGCGTGATCATGCTTTTTCTTAAGGCTCTGGGCGAGATTTGACACTTGATCTTAAGAATGTTCGGTTCTGGTCCACTCCGACGGCTATAGAGCTGGCATATTATGCGCGTGGACGTCTTTGGTGGACCCGTATGGCCGCTTTTTGCTGGATGTTGTTCAGATGATGCGGATGCTCAGATTAGTGATCTTGGATGCCGGCAGAGGCTTAAGTATGGGGGGGGAAAGTGAGCCCTTCTCAGCAACATAACTAAGCAAGGCCGCCGGAGGCTATTGTCAAAAAGTACGAATAAAAAGTATCTTTTTAGTTTGTTAACAATCTGAGCAAGTTTGGGGCCAGATCTTGTATCCTCACAGCTGCTAAAAATAGCCTATCTGCCTTAAGTATGGTGGAAGTACCTCCCAACTTCTAGGGAAGTTCCTTATACCTTCTGGCTAAGTTCTCTACAGCTTTTGGCAGTATTTTGGCTCTACTGGACTGGTATTTCTGGAATTAATTTCTGGAAGCGCCATACGACCATATTGACACCGTCATAGTTGTCATATCGTCATAACTGTCATACAGTTGACTTTTGATGCTTTCGCCCCCTTCCACCACCGCTATGGATCCTTCCGCCACCACCTTCCCTTTGATCCCTTCAGACCTTACACCAACCGCTTCCACCGCGCCTTCGGGCCCTTCCACCACCACAATGGGGCATACAGTGGGGTATGCCCCGGGGCATGCGGGGCATGCGGGGCAGCCCAGCATGCTCCAGAGCCAGTCCTTGCCCGCCCTTTCCCCAACCCTTCCCTTCGTGTTTCAACAACAAGAGAGTGGTTGGGGCAGCGTGCAGCCGTATGCAGCATGGCAGGCTGAGCTTGCAGCGGGGCATACGGGGCATACGGGGCATACGGGGCATACGGGGTATGTGGGGCATGCGGGGCATGCGACGCGCCAGCCCCCGCACGCGACGAGCATGCAACCGCAACTTCAATCTGCCCCGGGCTTTCCCTATGCCACCAGTATGCCGCCACAACCCTTTGGCATGCCACACCATTATGCCACAGGCTCGCCACTACCCCATGCCCCAGGCGTGTTGACACACGCCCCGTACACTCCCGCGCCGATGTCGACCACCTACGGGGATCCATGGACACTACCCGTTTACTTTCCACCGCCTCCACCTCCAGTATATGGAGCTGACCCTGCGTCGGAGGCACGCGCGAGGGAATGGTGGGCAGCGCGAGAGCGCATGGCGGCTGCAGAGCGGGCGGTGGCGACAGACATGAGAGTGGTCCCCCAACGACTGTATCCGACACCGTTGATGGAACCGATTCCTCACACCGATATTTCTCCTGACGAGGGTGTGATAACCCATCAGCCGCATCATCGTCGCCGTGCTTCGGGGCCAGATACTCTTGGGAGAACCTTGCCAATACGCACGGAGCCCCAAGACGTGGTGACCGAGGACCTCTCCCAAGCTCACGCGTCTCAACCTGGGAGCACGACATCCGGTTCTGGCTATGAGTCTGCAGCGGGCACTCAGCATAGCCGCAAGCGACGAGAGCGGCGTCTCAAGTTGGAGAGGCATCGGAGGAAGGAGTTGACGGACCAGGAAATGTTGCAGAGGGTAGTCCGCGCCGAGACCGCTCGGTTCCTCGCAGAGACCGAGGCGGGGAGCTTACGCGACCAAATGGCTCAGCTAGAGGCTGCCGCAACGGAGGGCGCGGTGGCTGAGGAACGGCGTCTAGCGAGAAGACGTCGAGCAAGCTTGGACACCCCTGTGGTGTACGGGTCTGGTGAAGGCCAGCCACAACATGCAGCGGGAGCGGCTGAGTATGCACCCGGCTCAGTCGGGCATGCCCCCATACGGGGCATACGGGGCATACGGGGCATACGGGGCATACGGGGCATGCGGGGCATGCAGCACAGCCGGCTGAGCATGTACCTGGCTCAGTGGGGCATGCAGCGGGGCATGCCCCGGGGCATGCGGGGCATGCGGGGCATGCAACACAACCGACTGAGCATGTACCCGGCTCAGTGGGGCATGCCGCAGGGTATGCCCCGGGGCATGCGGGGCATGCGGGGCATGCGGGGCATGCAACACGCCAGCCCCAACATGCAACCAGTGGGTTCCAGCAGCTTGCAACCAGCGTCTCCCAGCATGCAACCAGCGGAGGCCAGCTTACCTTGGGCTGGAATGGTGGGAAGCCGCTTGCCGCCGATGAAGAATCGAAAAGCCGGAGTAGCGACTATAAGGACACGACGACCCTGGTGACGACCCTGGAGATGACCCTGGTGACGACCCTGATGGTGACCCGGCTGGGGGGGCGGGGCCGTCGACGTCAACTACACGGCTGTTAGTGGTCACTCCCCAAGGGGATTCCTTGTGGGTGCCCCCGGGTGAATTGGCCACTACAGCGACGTTACCCGAGGTCACCTCCTCGCACTATGGTCTGTCGGCAGCCCTGAAGATCTGTGACAATCTTGGGTTGAGTCCCGCTCGATACATTCTGAGCGGGGCCGGTAGTACCTCTTTCCCCGAGATACGTCCGCTGCACACCACCGAGACCTCCACCTACGCTCTCTTGGTGGACCGCTTGGTGGCAGAGGAGTCTATTCGAGGCACGAGGCGTTCCAGAATTCCGTCTCAATGGTACCAATGCCCGAGACGACCGGTGGTGGACGCCTTCACGGAGTCGGAGGCGGGGACCTACGAGCTGGACGGGCTACAAGCCTGGGTGGAGGTCTGTGCCGCTCCGTGGTACTTGGCTGCATCGTTTGGGCCATCTTCTGAGACGCCCCAACCCCCTCTACAGCCTGCCCCTTCCACATTCCCGGCTCCTTCCCACCGACTTTCTGCCGACGCCGCGACCTTCTCACCGATGGCGTCACAGCATGCGGCAGCAACGGGACCACCTGCCGGGGTGGCACGAGCTCCGGAGGACCCCATGGCGATGTACACCCCCGACGACCGCTCCTACCAGACCGCGATCAAGAACGAGAGCTCGCTCTTGAAGGACATCCGCAAGCTGGTGGACGACCTCCCGGAGTTTCCCGGCGATCACTTCACGAAGGGCCGGGCCATGGATGACCTTGAGGAATTCTCTGTGGCGGTGAATGCACTTCTGGAGCACATGACGGTGATTGCGGCGCTCACTACTCCCAGCTTTCGGCGTGAGGCGCAAGGACACAATCAGCTCAGCATCTCCACCTTGCTGTGGATGATCAAGACCTCCAAGTTGGCCAAGGCCCAGAAGTTGTACGTCGAGGAGATGGCGCCAGGAGGCAGCGAAGGAGAGGCGTGGAAGGCGAGGTACGCAGCGGTGCCGCGGTTCATGGGCGATCTTGCCTTGTCAGTGGACATCACCACGGACGCCCTGAAACGGCTGAAGTCGGAGCTACTCTCAACGAGACAGCGATCGGAGGAGAAGACCGGTGCTTTCTACACCCGCATCACCACCCGAACCGCGACTGTTAACTTCGTGGCGGACGTAGTGCGGGGTTGCGGTAAGGTTACCAAACTGGAACTTCTCGAGCTCTTTTGGGGTGGACTACGACACAGCGTTCAAGTGGGTTCCAAGTTGGCGGATCTTGGGCTAGACACCAGTCACCCGGAGCAGTGGGAAGAGGAACAACGTCGACTTGGACGGCCCGACACCTCCGCCATCTTGAAGGTTCGTTCCGTGGCCACGGAAATTGAGACGGCTAAGGTGATGGAGGACGCGGTTCTCCACGACACCATCGCCCGCAAGGTGGCGTTGGAGATGGGACACCGACAACGGCAAGCTCCACCACGTAGCGCCCCGGCTAGTCGGCCTAGGTGGCCTCCGAGGAGGCCTGCGTTGGCGGCCCTCACGTGGGAGCCGGGGACTGCTGGGAATGACTCGGCAACAGCGGCTCCTGTGGATGTAAGCACAGCGGCGACCCAAGGATCCCGACCGGCACCTGCGGTGAGGGAACGGCCCTGTTTTGCATGTGGCAGTCTCGAGCACTTGGTGGCCAATTGCACGGACGAGAAGAAGCTGGCCATCTGGAAGGCCAACGCCCCGGCGCGGTTGGCGCGAAGGCCAGGGCAAGTGGCGGCTTGCGTAGAAGTCATTGAGGAGAGAGTCGAGGAGGATTCCCTCAATCCGGAAGAGCTGGAAACGATGGAGGAGATCCTCGCTCTGGCGGATGCTGACGTGGACCTCTATGGGGATCTGTGTGCCATGTGTGACATCACGAACACCGAGGATCCAGCTTTTCGGAGTGGGGAGCCGACAGGGGCTCCCGGGCAAGAGGAGTAAATCTCCATCGACCCCGTGGACAGAGGCAGCCCTATACCAATGTGGCAGCCCGTCCTTCATGGCCCTCGCGGACGTCACGTGACGAGGCCACCGCCTGTACCCCGACAAAGCCCGTCTCACTGCGAGTGCAGCATGCCCCAGTGAGCACAGAGGCTTCATCAGATTCACCCCATGGTGTGGCCGCACGGCCCCCCTTCACCGTCAGCCCGAGGCCCCGTTCATCACGGATTGCCTTCAGTGGCCGAGAGCGCGCACGGCGCGCTACCATTTTGAGCAGACGGCCCCTCTCAGTGGAGAATTCCCCCCCTGCTCGGGGATCATTGACTCCACCGATAGCCCCACCGACAGCACATTCTTGTTGGGAGACTTACTGTGCCGAACACGGTGTCCCGATTGACCGCGGTAATGTTGATGGACCTCCCCCACGCATCCGAGCTCATCACGCGGCACCAGTAGTTCAGCCCAGCGACTACAAGGATCTGCATCTGGCTGCACCAGGGACCTCCGAGGTGTACCAGAGTTCCTTGGCGGACCAGCGTAGGCGGTTGACATCGTGGAGCTGGAGAAGTCCGGCTGGGGCTACCTCTGAAAGTGTCCTACTACGACAACTACGCATGACCCTCAAGAAGAAGTCCCCGGCAGAGGCACACAAGATGGCTGAGCGCAGTCGTCGCCATGCTACACGACGTCCCGCGACTACTCCTTTCAGCCGTCGCCAACGGAAGTACGAGTTGGACGAGCTTATACTCGCCCGCTTGCGTGGTCGCATGGGCGGCACATTGGGCTTGGCCTGGGCAGAGTTGAGCCCACGCGAGCAACGTCGGGCTGTGGAGCAAGAATACGGGCCGAAGACGAATGTACCGCAAGAAGGCCGACCTTGGGAGACGATTGGCCTCCGTCGCCTTCGACGGCGTCAAGCATCTGCGGCGATATCGATACAGCAAGCCTATCGCTTGTGGCGACGTCGGCGGGCACAACGAGCGCAGGACACTCCCCTTGACTCTCATGCGCTCAAGACGGCCTCAGCGTGGACCACGGCAGCCCAGCGGGTCAAGCAGTACGGCAAGGCGGTCGTGCAGGCTGTGTTCGGACGCGTCCGACGGGCACACCCACCTCCCAATCCTACCCCCCTCAAACCAGACGAGACGGTTCTCGCAACAACTCTGGGATCGAGCCCCTCGGATCTAACCTACAGCACCGATGAGTCCGAGATGGAGATCCATTGCAGCCAGTACCGGTTGCAGCAGCACCGTGAGCTGTCCTCGGAGGAGAATACGCCTAACCGCCGTTCGAAGCCTTCGAGGAGTGGGAGGAAGCGCACGACGTTGGACCAACGGGTGAAGGCCTGGAGGAAGGAGGAATCTGCACGTCTTGCTGCTTGGGAGGCCCTGAGCGTGACCCGACAACCGGTGGGCGAATCCGAGCACCTCGAGGAGGAGCTGAGTATGACCCAGCAGCTGGCGGGCGGATCGGGCAGCATACCGCCAGCGTGTAACCAACATGTTGCATCCTGCTCCAGTCCTGCCCGAGGAGGAGCTGAACATGACCCAGCAGCTGGCGGGTGAACCTAACAGCCCGTGCCGGCATGCATCCAGTCCGGCCGAGCATGCAACATGCCCGCCTGAGCATGCGACCAGCTCGGTGGGGCATGCAGTGGGGCATGCCAGCCGGGGCATGCGGGGCATGCGGGGCATGCGGGGCATGCGGGGCATGCAACACGGCCGACTGAGCATGCAACCAGCTCAGTGGGGCATGCAGTGGGGCATACCCCGGGGCATACGCTGGGGCATGCGGGGCATGCAACACGGCCGACTGAGCATGAGCTCAGTGGGGCATGCAGTCAGCATGCGGGGCAGTGGGGCATGCATGCGACATGCCAGCCTGTGCATGCGACCAGCTCCATGCCGGGGCATGCAGCGGGGCATGCGGGGCATGCGGGGCAAGCAACGCGGCCAGTTGAGCATGCAACCTGTATCGCTGAGCAGGCGACGCACCCGGTCCAGTGTGCAACGCGCCCGGCCCGGCATGCATCCAATGGGTCCCAGCCGCTTGAAAGCGGGTCAGACAGCGACTCCACGCATGTCAGCGCTACCGACAGTGGCACTACCCACGTCAGCGCCACCGACGTTGGCGCCACCGACAGCGACACGACCCACGTCAGTGCCACCGACAGCGACACCACTCACGTCAGCGACACCAACAGTGACACTACCCACGTCAGCCCCACTGATAGTGATACCACTCACGTCAGTGCCTCGACCAACGCCACCATGTATGTCAGTGCTACTGAACACGGCAGTGGCGAAGAGTACGAGTGCAACGCCTTGGTGGACGAGACTGCAGCCGCCTTGAGTTCACACCCAATCGAAGATGCTCTTAAATGTAAGCGTGTTCAACTGGATGGGGGGGTGCGCTGGAAGGCGAACTCTCGAGCAGGGACACTCTTGGCACACACACTGTCAGCGGTGCGAGACGAGGAAGGACCCCTACTCCTGGTGTTCTATGCCTACCTTCGTGGACATCGAGTGAAGGTGCTGGTGGACTCAGGCGCCTCGGACAACTTCATCTCGGCGGAATGTGCCCGTACTTGCGACTTGACAGTGCGCTCAGGGACACCAATGAAGGTCACGCTGGCAGATGGGTCTGTAAAGACCGCTGGAGAGGTGGCGTACACCAAGTTCACCGCTCACGCGGCGTCGGGAGTAAACTACTGCGAGAAGCGGATGGCTCTACGGGTCTTGCCGTTAGGAATCCAAGTAGACGTGGTGTTGGGGGGTAAGTGGCTTCGCAGTCTCTCCCCAATCACGTTGGATTATGCCGGTCACGGTTCCGTCTCCTTCAACACGCGAGCAAATGGTGGAGGACAACAACGGGTGACGCTCGTGGGTTGTAGTCCGGGGATGGGTCAGGGCAAGGCCCAGGGCGCAGGGCTGATCGATGAAGTGTTCTTGACGGCAACGCAACTGAAGCAGCACCTCATCCACGCGGAAACCAGGCGCCTGGCCGGGGATGAAGAATCGCAACCTCAGTGGCTCATGATGGCGGCGCGCGGGGACGACCATGAGGCAGGAGCCTTCGCAGCTACCGCTGCTGAAGTACCGTCATCTCACGCCACCCTGGAGAAGGAAGGGCCCCGTCAAGATACTCGAGACGCACCGGTAAGCAGCACGTGGAGGCAGCGCTTTGACGCCTTCTTTGAGAAGTATTTGGATACCCTGTGTGCAGCCTTACCGGAGGCATCCAAGTTGCGTCGCACTGAGGAGGACAAGGCCCGCATCGATCGCAAGCCGGACGCGGAGGGTGGACCACCATGTAGGCGCCCATACAAGATGACCGCTGAAGAGCTACGCCAGCTACGTGAACGTATCGAGCAGCTCATGAAGAAGGGTTACATCCGGCCGTCGTCAAGCCCGTATGCCGCCCCATGTCTGATGGTACCCAAGCCTGGTGACCCGAAGACATTACGTCTGGTCGTGGATTACCGACAATTGAACCAGCAGACGGTGCGGGACCGGTACCCACTACCGGACATCCAACTGATGTTTGACGAGATGCAAGGGGCAGCGTTCTTCTCCTCCTTTGACGCGGTGGACGGATTCTGGCAAGTGCCGATGGCCGAGGAGGACGTGGAGAAGACCGCCTTCACCACCCAGATGGGGGCCTATGAATGGTTGGTGATGCCCCAGGGCCTGCAGAACTCTCCCTCTCAATATCAACGGCGAATGCAGCGTGCACTCGGTCATCTCCCCTTTGTACGAATCTTCATCGACGATGTGGTCGTCTTCTCGCGCACGGTGGAGGAACACTACGACCACGTACGTCAGTTCTTGGACACTTGTCGAGAAAAAGGGGTATATTTGAAGGCCTCCAAGGCGCAGATGTTGAAGGAGTCACTACGGTTCCTGGGCCACACTCTCTCCGCCGAAGGATGCCAGCCGCAGCATGACAAGGTGTCCTCCATCAAGGACTGGCCGAAGCTGGAGACGGTAACCCACGTCAGACAGTTCCTTGGGCTAGCGGGGTACTACCGCCGGTTCGTACACCGGTTCTCGGAGATTGCCCAACCCTTGACCTCGCTCACCAAGACCGACGTACCGTGGCAATGGGGAGAACTCCAGCAATGGGCCTTCGACGAGTTGAAGACCGCACTCTCCTCAGCCCCTGTATTGGCATTGCCTGACATGAAGGCAGCCGCGGATGGGTCAGCGCCGTTTTTGGTACAAACGGATGCAAGTGGAGTTGCTTTGGGAGGCGTACTCATGCAGGATACGGGTGACGGTATGAGGGTGATAGCCTACGACAGTCGGCAGTTTTCCGCGGCGGAACAGAATTACCACACCGGCGAAAGGGAGCTCTGCGCGTTGCACCATTGCACCACCGTCACCTGGAGGCACTACCTGTTCTCCTCCGACTTCCGGTTACAAGGTGACCATCGCCCCCTGGAATGGCTAATGTCCCCGGGACGAGAACTTAGCCGACGACAGGCACGGTGGTACATGGACCTGGTGGAAGTTGGTGTCCCACGAATGGAGTACGTCAAAGGAGCTCTTCTTCTGGTCCCCGATGCGCTATCTCGCCGACCTGACTACGTGACCAAGGACCCGCGAGAAGGGCTCAAGGAGGCCGGTGTCGTAGACAAGGAGACGGACCTCCCCAAGGACCCACTCTCCGTGCTGGATGCCGACGAGATCTTTGAAGACCACCCGCCAACCCCTGTACCAGGATGGGTGGCCACCATGGAATCATGGATGGATGGCGTGGAGACACTTCAGGTGGCGGAGCGGGCCCTGGAGAGCCTGCTCCAGGCTGGTAGCGCGCCCTGTCACGCAACCGGCTCGGCTAAGCATACTGCCAGCTCAGTGGGGCATGCAGCGGGGCATGCGCCGGGGCATACGGGGCATGCGAGGCATGCAACACAGCCGGCTGAGCATGCAACCAGCTCAGTGGGGCATGCAGTGGGGCATGCATGCGGGGCATGCGGGGCATGCGGGGCATGCAACACGGCCGACTGAGCATGCAGCCAGCTCAGTGGGGCATGCAGTGGGGTATGCCCCGGGGCATAAGCCGGGGCATGCGGGGCATGCGGGGCATGCGGGGCATGCAACGTGCCAGTCTGGGCATGCAACTAGCTCGCCTAAGTGTGCACCCGCTGGAGAGGAACTAATGCTGCGAGCCCCCACCGACTACTTCACTGATTTGTCCGAATCTGGAAAGCGCCGGCAGGAAGCGAACACCCCGGGAACCGATCCAGTGTTGCGCCGTAGTGCTCGGCTGCGACGAACCACTGCTACGACGACTCCTTCCACCAAGCCGAAAACCTCGACACCGCCTGCTACGGATTTCCGAGGTCCTAAGCAGCCAACTCAGCCGTCTGGTCGAGCCACCAAACAGCCAGCCGATCGGCAGGATTGGAAGGTGCGCAAGGAGGTCTTTGAGCGCCTCCAACGACAGTTCGGCAGCTTCGATGTTGACGCGTGTTGTGACCTGGGTGGACGGAACCGTCAAGTAGACGCATACTGGACTGATTGTCTGCGACAGCAGTGGAGGGGAAAGCACGTCTGGTGTAATCCCCCATACTCCAGCAGTCATATCTCCATCGAGGCAGTGCTGCGCAAGTATGTAGATGAATGGCGGCAGGACCCCGCGCATACCTCGGCAGTGTTCCTTCTACCGGACATCCAGGCTCGCATGCCTCAATGGAGGCGACTCTTCAGGATGGCTGGTATGAGGCTGGTGGAAGTGATACCTACTCATGACGAACGAGGAGTGCCCACCCAGCTGTTCGAAACTCCTGACGGTGTACTCCACGACCTTCCGTGGCCCGTGCTAGTGGTGCATGCTCCCCCTACCCGACAGCTAGCGCCAAGAGTGCGGCATCCCCGGGTGGCGCCTCCGATAGTGCGACAGGGTAAGGCTGCTAAGACCCGCGATGCTTCGAGCCTCCCCACGGAAGTTACATTCCTGGAGTCCCTAAACGATGAGTACGCACGTGCCGGTCCCCTTCAGCAGCTGCGGGATAACATCCTTGCGGCTCCGCACCATGCCACGAGGGACTTCCGCATCGTCGGGAACGTGCTGTGGCGTGTAACCGCGGGACGGTACCAGTTGGTCCTCGGCGAAGACTCTCCCTTGCGAGAGGTGGTCTTCAAGGATGCCCACGACTCCACCGCTGCAGGTCACACTGGCCGGGAGAAAACGCTGGAAAGAGTTCTACGCAGGTTCTGGTGGAAAAATGCCTCCGAAGACGTGGCAGGGTGGGTGGCCTCATGCCCTACGTGTCAAGCAGTTCGTCCCCGGGCATCCTACCCCGATGGATTGTTGAATCCGCACGCTATTCCTCAACGCAACTGGCAAGATGTGAGCGTGGACTTCGTTACAGGGTTGCCGCTCACCGCCCAGGGGAATGACGCCTTCGTCACCTTTACGTGCAAGCTGAGCAAAATGGTACACCTTATGCCCATGAACTTTGGGGACAGCTCTGCGCAGACGGTGGCCCGCATCTACTTCGACGTGGTCTGGAGGCAGCATGGAGCCCCCATGAAGATTGTATGTGACCGTGACCCCAGGTTCCAAGACTCGTTCTGGCGTGAGCTAATGAGACTTATGGGGGTGCGGGTGGCTTCTACCACTCCGTACAACCCTCGTTCAGACGGGCAGGCGGAACACACCAACAGGGTGGTCGAGGACATGTTGCGCTCGTTCGTGGGTGCCAATCCGGATGACTGGGACCTCTACATGACAAACGTGGAGTTTGCTATCAACGACTCGCGTAGTGACGTCACAGGATTCACTCCCTTTGAGCTATGCTACGGGGTATCTCCGATGTCTCAGCTGGACATGTTCCTGGAGGCTGCGACTCTCCCTGGCTCTGCGCGACGAAAAGGGGGGGTGGGTACCGCCCATGAGATGGCTGTGAAGTTTTCGGCGCAGTTGCGGGACGCGCGTGGCCGCCTTGAGTTGGCTCAGCAGCGCCAGCGGGAGCAGTTCGACCGGCGCCACAAGCAGCATAGGTACGCAGTGGGGGATCTGGTATGGATCGAGGCTCGTCACCTGACGGAGAAGGTGATGGACCGTGCGCTGTGCCGGAAGCTCGGCAAGCGTTGGCACGGGCCTGTAACTGTCGTGGAGTGCTTCTACAGCGATTTGCAGGCGGAGCTGGCGGAGGCGGACCGCGGGGCACCGGTGGCTTATCGGTTGGCTCTACCACCGCATTGGCGCATTCACGACGTGTTTGCACAGCACCGCCTGAAGCCATACGTTTCCGGCATGGATGAGTTTGCATCTCGAGCACAACTGCCTGTACCTGACCCGGTAATGGTAGATGGGCAAGCGGAAGCTCACGTGGACAAAATTCTGGCGTATCGTGTACGCATGGTCAAGGGTAAGTCAGTGGAGGAATGGAAGGTACGCTGGACGGGCTACTCGGCAGCTCACGACCAGTGGCGCTCCAGAGACAAGATGGACAGAGGCGGGGAGAATCAGCAGCTCAAGGAGTTCGAGGCACGGCGGTTGGGCATGCAGGCAGACATGCTGAAGTCCGTTGAGCATGGCCGACGTCAACGTCAACAGCGACAGCCCGTTCACCTTGGTGTCACTTTATCCCAGCTAATGGAACATCAATGTGACGTCCCAGAAGTGGATTCTCCACCGGAAGACTTCTGTCTGCCGTGGGAGCGGGTGGAAATCTTGGAGAACGGAGAGCTAGTGGTGATCACCGACCTTGAAGAGCGAAAGACCCGGCCAGTGAGAATCTTGGTGTTGTTCAGCGGAACCGGATCGGTGGAAAGAGAGTTTGCAAAGTGCTTTCCGTCTGCCTCGGTGGTTACGCTCGACAACGACCCACGATGGCAACCCGACCATCTCGCATCAATGGAGGACTGGGACCCCACTCAGTACCCACCGGGATTCTTTGATGTCATCTGGGCCAGCCCTCCATGTACCCAGTACAGTCAGGCGCGCACTACGGGAGGACCTCCTGATCTGGAAGGAGCAGACAAGAGTGTGAAATGCACCCTGGATGCTATTGAGTACTTGAAGCCCAAGCACTGGTTTCTTGAAAATCCTGAAGGAAGATACCCGAATGCGCTGCGGTTGCGGTCAGTGGTTCGTGAACTGCCACAGCCTCTTTTTTGCACCTACTGTAAGTATGGGGAGCGATATCGTAAACCAACGTGTATCTGGACTAGCTCACCTCCACCAACGCCATTGCTGGAGTGCACCTCGCGGACACCTTGCGCATGTAAATGGGCCACCGGAGGGCACCCTGAAACTGCTCAGCTTGGGCCATCGTCTTCACAGCAACCAGGAGCGCGAGATGCTCACGCCGTGTACCCAGTACCGGCTCCACTGTTGCGTCATCTCTTCCACCATCTTCAGTTCGGGGAGTTTGATACCTGACGACACCGGGAGCGGCATCGGGAGATAGGCCGCTCTTGAGGGGGGAGGAGTTGTACCGGGAGGCGGACAGCTCAGGGCTATGCCCCAAGGCGCCCCATGGGTATGCCCCGAGGCGTATGCCCCATGGGTATGCCCCGAGGCGTATGCCCCATGGGTATGCCCCGAGGCGTATGCCCCATGGGTATGCCCCGAGGCGCATGCCCCATGGGTATGCCCCGAGGCGTATGCCCCATGGGTATGCCCCGAGGCGTATGCCCCATGGGTATGCCCCGAGGCGTATGCCCCATGGGTATGCCCCGAGGCGTATGCCCCATGGGTATGCCCCGAGGCGTATGCCCCATGGGTATGCCCCGAGGCGTATGCCCCATGGGTATGCCCCGAGGCGTATGCCCCATGGGTATGCCCCGAGGCGTATGCCCCATGGGTATGCCCCGAGGCGTATGCCCCATGGGTATGCCCCGAGGCGTATGCCCCATGGGTATGCCCCGAGCATGCATGCCCACTCGCGAATAATGGGGAATTATCGGATATTCACATAAGTGAGCGAGTGGGGAAAATAATCGATGACAAAGCAGATTTCAGGAGAAGATCTGTAATGAAATGATTCATGGTAGATTCCAGGAGAAGATCTGCAATGGCAATACAAGTATCATGATCTGCCTGATGATTGGTGGAGAAGTAACAGAATCAGGCATGGGCTGCTGGTAATTGGCCGATGACAGATGTCAATCTAGGAATCCTGCTAGTGAGTTAAAGAGCAACATGATGAAAGGGGAAGCTTGGGAAAAGTGAACCTCAGTTAGTGTTGATCAAGAGAATGGAATAAGCAAGTTTTACATGTTAGGATTAGGCATGGCGCCAAGACTATACATAAGGATATGATGTAGAAGGTTCGAGACCATACATATATCGGAAAAGTGATTGTAATACTAGGCTGTATAGCCAGTGTTTGTCATGAAAGTAAACAGTGGAATGTAAGGCTAGAAGCCTATGTGAAGCACCAAAAACAGTAAATAAGATAAAAAGAAAAGAAGAAAGATAAAAGAAAAGAATAAAGAAAAATAAAAGAAAAAGAAAGATGTATAAGTTATCAGATATGCGCTGGTACATTGCATGCTGAGACCCACTGGTTGCATGCGCAGGCCGGCTGGTTGCATGCTCAGCAAGGCATGCTGCATGCTCAGGCGAGCTGGTCGCATGCTCAACCGGACTGGTTGCATGCTGTGAGGCGCTGGTTGCATGCTGGAATCCACTGGTTGCATGCTGAACCAGGCGTGTTGCATGCTGGTCGGGGCGTGTTGCATGCGGAGACAGGCCCGTTGCATGCTCAGCCGGTCGAGTTGCATGCCGGCGTGGGCTGTTAGGTCCTCCCGCCAGTTGCTGGGTCATGTTCAGCTCCTCCTCGGGCAGACTAGGGCAGGATGCAGCACGTTGGTTGCATGCTGGCAGTATGCTGCCCGATCCGCCTGCCAGTTGCTGGGTCATACTCAGCTCCTCCTCGAGGTGCTCAGATTCGCCCGCCGGTTGCTGGGTCGTGCTCAGACCCTCCCAAGCAGCAAGACGCGCAGCCTCCCAAGCCGCAAGACGCGCAGCTTCATTCTTCCTCCAGGCTTTCATCCGCTGGTCCAAGGTCGTACGCTTCCCCCCACTCCTCGAAGGCTTCGAACGACGGGTAGGCGTATCCTCCTCCGAGGACTGCTCACGGTGTTGCTGCAACCGGTACTGGCTGCAATGAATCTCCATCTCGGACTCGTCCGTGCTGTGGGTTAGGTCCGAGGGGCTCGATCCCAGAGTTGCCGCGAGAACTGTCTCGTCTGGTTTGAGAGGAGCAGGATTGGGAGGTGGGTGTGCTCGTCGAACACGTCCGAACACAGCCTGCACAATCGCCTTGCCGCACTGTCTGACCCGTTGGACTGCCGTGGTCCATGTGGAGGCCGTCTTGAGCGCATGGGAGTCAAAGGGGGTGTCCTGCGCTCGTTGTGCCCGCTTACGTCGCCACAAGCGATAGGCTTGCTGTATTGATATCGCCGCCGACGCTTGACGCCGTCGAAGGCGACGGAGCCCAGTCGTCTCCGAAGGTCGGCCTTCTTGAGGTACATTCGTCTTCGGCCCGTATTCTTGCTCCACAGCCCGACGCTGCTCGCGTGGGCTCAACTCTGCCCAGGCCAAGCCCAATGTGCCGCCCATGCGACCACGCAAGCGGGCAAGTATAAGCTCGTCCAACTCGTACTTCCGTTGGCGTCGACTGAAGGGTGTAGTCGCGGGACGTCGTGTAGCATGGCGACGACTGCGCTCAGCCATCTTGTGTGCCTCTGCCGGGGACTTCTTCTTGAGGGTCATGCATAGTTGTCGTAGTAGGACACTTTCAGAGGTAGCCCCGGCCGGACTTCTCCAGCTCCACGATGTCAACCGCCTACGCTGATCCGCCAGGGAACTCTGGTACACCTCGGAGGCCCCCGGTGCAGCTAGGTGCAGATCCTTGTAGTCGCTGGGCTGAACTGTTGGTGCCGCGTGATGAGCTCGGATACGTGGGGGAGGTCCATCAACATTACCGCGGTCAATTGGGACACCGTGTTCGGCACAGTAAGTCTCCCAACAAGCATGTGCTGTCGGTGGGGTTATCGGCGGAGTCAATGATCCCCGAGCAGGGGGGGGATCCTCCACTGAGTGGGGTCGTCTGCTCAAAATGGTTGCGCGCCGTGCGCGCTCTCGGCCACTGAAGGCGATCCGTGATGAACGGGGCCTCGGGCTGACGGTGGAGGGGGGCCGTGCGGCCACACCATGGGGTGAATCTGATGAAGCCTCTGTGCTCACTGGGGCATGCAGCACTCGCAGTGAGACGGGCTTTGTCGGGGTACAGGCGGTGGCCTCGTCACGTGACGTCCGCGAGGGCCATGAAGGACGGGCTGCCACATTGGTATAGGGCTGCCTCTGTCCACGGGGTCGATGGAGATTTACTCCTCTTGCCCGGGAGCCCCTGTCGGCTCCCCACTCCGAAAAGCTGGATCCTCGGTGCTCGTGATGTCACACAGGGCACACAGATCCCCATAGAGGTCCACGTCAGCATCCGCCAGAGCAAGGATCTCCTCCATCGTTTCCAGCTCTTCGGGGTTGAGGGAATCCTCCTCGACTCTCTCCTCAATGACCTCCACGCAAGCCGCCACTTGCCCTGGCCTTCGCGCCAACCGCGCCGGGGCGTTGGCCTTCCAGATTGCCAACTTCTTTTCGTCAGTGCAATTGGCCACCAAGTGCTCGAGACTGCCACATGCAAAACAGGGCCGCTCCCTCACCGCAGGTGCCGGTCGGGATCCTTGGGTCGCCGCCGTGCTTACGGTCACAGGGGCCGCTGTTGCCGAGTCGCCCCCGGCAGTCCCCGGCTCCCACGTGAGTGCCGCCAACGCAGGCCTCCTCGTGGTCCACCTAGACCGACCAGCCGGGGTGCTGCGTGGTGGGACTTGCCGCGGTCGGTGTCCCATCTCCAACGCCACCTTACGGGCGATGGTGTCGTGGAGAACCGCGTCCTCCATCACCTTAGCCGTCTCAATTTCCGTGGCCACGGAACGAACCTTCAAGATGGCGGAGGTGTCGGACCGTCCGAGTCGACGTTGTTCATCTTCCCACTGCTCCGGGTGACTGGTGTCCAGCCCCAGATCCGCCAGCTTGGAACCCACTTGAACGCTGTGTCGTAGTCCACCCCAAAAGAGCTCGAGAAGTTCCAGTTTGGTAACCTTACCGCAACCCCGTACTACGTCCGCCACAAAGTTGACAGTCGCGGTTCGGGTGGTGATGCGGGTGTAGAAGGCACCAGTCTTCTCCTCCGATCGCTGCCTCGTTAAGAGTAGCTCCGACTTCAGCCGCTTCAGGGCGTCCGTGGTGATGTCCACCGACAAGGCAAGGTCGCCCATGAACCGTGACACCGTTGCGTACCTCGCCTTCCACGCCTCTCCTTCGCTGCCTCCTGGCGCCATCTCCTCGACGTATAGCTTCTGAGCCTTGGCCAACTTGGCGGTCTTGACCATCCATAGCAAGGTGGAGACGCTGAGCTGGTTGCGTCCTTGCGCCTCACGCCGAAAGCTGGGAGTAGTGAGCGCCGCAATCACCGTCATGTGCTCCAGAAGCGCATTCACCGCCACAGAGAACTCCTCAAGGTCATCCATGGCCCGGCCCTTCGTGTAGTGATCGCCGGGGAACTCCGGGAGGTCCTCCACCAACTTGTAGATGCCCCTCAAGAGCGAGCTCTCGTTCTTGATCGCGGTCTGGTAGGAGCGGTCGTCAGGGGTGAACATTGCCATCGGGTCTTCTGGAGCTCGTGCAACCCCGGCCGGTGGTCCCGCCACTGCCGTATGAGTCACCGTCGGAGTGAAGGTCGCGGCATCGGCTGAGAGTCGATGTGAAGGAACCGGGAAGGTGGAGGGGTCAGTCTGCAACGGGGGTTGGGACATCGTGGGAGGCGGCCCAAACGATGCAGCCAAGTACCATGGAGCAGCACATACCTCCACCCAGGCTTGTAGCCCATCCAGCTCGTAGGTCTCCGCCTCCGACTCCGTGAAGGCGTCCACCACCGGTCGTCTCGGGCATTGGTACCATTGTGACGGAATTCTGGGACGCCTCGTGCCTCGAATAGACTCCTCTGCCACCGAGCGGTCCACCAAGAGGGCGTAGGTGGAGGTCTCGGTGGTGTGCAGCGGACGTATCTCGGGGAAAGAGGTACCGCCGGCCCCGCTCAGAATGTATCGAGTAGGACTCAGCCCAAGATTGTCACAGATCTTCAGGGCTGCCGACAGACCATAGCGCGAGGAGGTGATCTCGGGTAACGTCGCTGTAGTGGCCAATTCACCCGGGGGCACCCACAAGGAATCCCCTTGGGGAGTGACCACTAACAGCCGTGTAGTTGACGTCGACGGTCCCGCCCCCCCAGTCGGGTCACCATCAGGGTCATCTCCAGGGTCGTCACCAGGGTCGTCCTCCGTGTCCTTATAGTCGCTACTCCGGCTTTGCGATTCTTCATCGGCGGCGAGCGACTTCCCATCCTTCCAGCCCAAGGCAAGCTGTCCCCCGCTGGTTGCATGCTGGGAGGCGCTGGTTGCATGCGGGAACCCACTGGTTGCATGCGGAACCAGGCGTGTTGCATGCTGGTCGAGGCGTGTTGCATGCTGAGACGGGCCCGTTGCATGCTCAGCCGGTCGAGTTGCATGCTGGGCGAGGCGTGTTGCATGCTCAGCCGGGCGGGTTGCATGCTCAGCAAGGCGTGTTGCATGCTCAGCCGGCTGTGTTGCATGCTGTGTTGCATGCTTAGCTGAGCTGGTTGCATGCTCAGCCGGGCGTGTTGCATGCTCAGCCGGCCGTGTTGCATGCTGTGTTGCATGCTCTGCCGAGCTGGTTGCATGCTCAGCCGCTCCCGCTGCATGCTGTGGCTGGCCTTCACCAGACCCGTACACCACAGGGGTGTCCATGCTTGCCCGGCGTCTTCTTGCCAGACGCCGTTCCTCGGCCACCTCGCCCTCCGCTGTAGTAGCCTCTAGCTGAGCCATCTGATCGCGTAAGCTCCCCGCCTCGGTCTCTGCAAGGAACCGAGCGGTCTCAGCGCGTACTACCCGCTGCAACATTTCCTGGTCCGTCAACTCCTTCTTCCGATGCTTCTCCAACTTGAGACGCCGTTCTCGTCGTCTGCGACTATGCTGAGTACCCGCTGCAGACTCATAGCCGGAGCCAGATGTAGTGCTCCCAGGTTGAGACGCGTGAGCTTGAGAGAGGTCCTCTGTCACCACGTCTTGAAGCTCCGTGCGTATTGGCAAGGTTCTCCCAAGAGTCTCCGGACCCGAAGCACGGCGACGATGATGCGGCTGGTGGTTTACCACACCCTCGTCAGGAGAAGTATCGACGTGGGGAGTCGGTTCCATCGGCGGTGTCGGATACAGTCGTTGGGGGACCACTCTCATATCAGTCGCCACCGCCCGCTCCGCAGCCGCCATGCGCTCTCGCGCTGCCCACCATTCTCTAGCTCGTGCCTCCGACGCAGGGTCAGCTCCATATACCGGAGGTGGAGGCGGTGGAAAATAAGCGGGTAGTGTCCATGGATCCCCGTAGGTGGTCGACATCGGCGCGGGAGTGTACGGGGCATGTGTCAACACGCCTGGGGCATGGTGGAGAGGCATTCCGAAAGGCTGAGACGGCCTACTGGAGGCATATGGCATGTCTGGAGCATACTGGAGCATGCCGGTTGCATGCGGTTGCATACCCGTTGCATGCGGTTGCATGCTGGTTGCATGCGGTTGCATGCTGGTTGCATGCGGCTGCACGCCCGTTGCATGTTGTTGCATGCCGCTCCAACCGACCTCTTGTTGATGAAACATAAAAGGGAAGGTTTGAGAGGGGGCGTGCACAAAATGGCTCTGAGGCATGCTGGGTTGCATGCCACCTGGCATATGTTGCATGCCAGGTTGCATGCCAGGTTGCATGCCGGGTTGCATGCCCGGTTGCATGCTGACGGGCGCGCTGAAGGGCACGCCGAAGGGCACGTCCGGAACAGGTTGATAAACGTCAACAGCCTGCCCAGTACTGACCCCTGCGATGGAAGCGGTTGGTGGAGAGGGGTTTGAGGGGGTCAGTGGCACGGTGGTGGAAGGGCCCGAAGGTCCAGGCGCGGTGGAAGCGGTTGGTGTAAGGTCTGAGGGGGTCAAAGGGAAGGTGGTGGCGGAAGGATCCATAGCGGTGGTGGAAGGGGGCGAAGGTCCAGATGAAAGCATCAAAAGTCAACTGTCGGTCAACCGTATGACAATATGACAACTATGACAGTGTCAAATATGGTCGTATGGCGTTTCCAGAAATTAATTCCAAGAATACCAGTCCAGTAGAGCCAAAATACTGCCAAAAGCTGTAGAGAACTTAGCCAGAAGGTATAAGGAACTTCCCTAGAAGGTGGGAGGTACTTCCACCATACTTAAGGCTGATAGGCTATTTTTAGCAGCTGGTGAGAATACAAGATCTGGCCCCAAACTTGCTCAGATTGTTAACAAACTAAAAAGATACTTTTTAGTTGTACTTTTTGACAATAGCCTCCGGCGGCTTTGCTTAGTTATGTTGCTGAGGAGAGCTCACTTTCCCCCCCCCATACTTAAGCCTCTGCCGGCATCCAAGATCACCAATCTGAGCATCCGTAACATCTGAACAACATCCAGCAAAAAGCGAGAACGCGGGTCCACTAAAGACGTCTACGCGCATATCTTGCCAGCTTTACAGCCGTCGGAGTGGACCAACCTCGAACATTCTCAAGATCAAGTCACAAATCTCGCTCAGAGCCCCAAGAAAAAGCAATCCGACGCAGATCTCAACCAAATCCCACACAAAGAAGATCCCGTAGCGAAACTTTTCCGTGTTTCAAGTGCACATAACGCGCGCAATTTGAGCCGTCAAACGCAAGCAGAGCTAGCTCAAAACGCAAACACAAAAGTCGCCATCCACAAAATCCCACTCGCAGATCCCAAAGGTCCGTAGAAGGTATTCAACATCTGAATACCAATTTGTACCAGGCACACTCCTGATAACTTAACATATTTCTTTTCTTTATTTTCTTCCTTATTTTCTTTCTTTCTTTCTTTCTTTCTTTCTTTTTATATTTTCTGCTGTTTTTGGTGTGTAATATTAACTTCACAGTCTTATATTCCACTGTTTTATTTCATGACAAACACTGGCTGCCTAGCCTAGGATTACAATCACTTTTCCGATATATGTATGGTCTCGAACCTACTACATCATATCCTTAAGTATAGTCTTGGCGCCATGCCTAATCCTAACATGTAAACCTTGCTTATTCCTTAACTCATTCGATCAACACTAACTGAGGTCCACTTTTCCAAGCTTCCCTTTCAACATGTTGCTCTCTAACAATCACTAGCAGGATTCCTGTATTGACATCTGCCATCGACCAATCATGTGCACATATATGCCTGATTCTGGTACTCCTCCACCAATCATCAGGCAGATCACGATATTGCCATTGCAGATCTTTTTCTGGAATCCACCAGATCCTCAATATAATTATTGTCATTGCAGATCTTCTCCTGAAATCTGCCTTGTCATCAATTATTTCTTCATACAGCTGTGACCGGCATGCAACAAGGCCCTTGTTGCATGCGACCACCCGTCACCAGCATGCAACCTGGCATATGTAGCATGCAACCTGGTCTCTGTAGCATGCAACCTGACATCTGTCGCATGCAACCTGACATCTGTCGCATGCAACCTGGCCTCTGTGGCATGCAACCTGGCCTCTGTCGCATGCAACCTGGCCTCTGTGGCATGCAACCTGGCCTCCGTGGCATGCAACCTGGCC
>LGRX02002612.1:0-16508 GCA_001247695.2 Cymbomonas tetramitiformis | reverse complement strand
TACGCAATGCCCCGCATCTCATAGATGCCACCACAATTGGGTTGTGAACCCAAGGCATTGGTTGAACAATCAGTATCGGCTGAACGAATAAGCCATATGATACTCGCATGCTTGTTCAGAACATGCTAGAAGCGAAGATGAGTTTTCTCCGAACACTTTCGGTTCTTCAAGACTTCACCTTGCTTTGTCATCTCGATGCCACAACCTGGCCTCTCGATGACAGGTGTCACTCAAGGTGAGTGAATGACAAATGGTATGACTGTACATGTCATAGTCGACCGTACTGACGACTGCCATAAATGTATGACGCGACTCGACCTGTACAGTCATGATCGACCATACTGTCGACTGTCATAATAATATATGACACGACCGACTGTCATAATAATATATGACATGACATGACATGACATGGTATGACATGTATGACAGGTATGACACGTATGACACATATGTCATCGGTCATAACCCTGACACAATCGATAAATAATCGATTACTTGGACATTTATATGTAATTTGTTATAAATTAAATATGGAACACCAAAACTTGCACAATCGATAGTTAGACATTGCAATCCGATAATCGGCGATAAATACGATATATCGATAGTATCGGTTATCGGAAATATCGATATAGAGCCTTGCTGTGAAAGGGTTTCCATAGGTATAACCATTCAGGTTTCATAGGGTGAGCATAGGGTGATGATTCATGATATATCCAGGCTTTCCATAGGGCTTTTACTACATATATACATATTAATATACAGAATAATTCCATCTATGAAATGAACAAGTTATTCGTCATGTAAGTCGCCCACAAAATCTACATGCCTATCTAGTATGAGCATCATCTTGTCTTTATCATATCTCCATGGTGGATCATTGAAACCGAGTTTGTGCTCGCCGAGATAATATACCAACCTATTTGCATCGGGTCGTCCAGCTGGAATTCTCTTGGTCGTGATGAACCGGTCAAAGTTCCATGGAATGGGTACAATGCACACCAAGCACTCAATCTCAAATGCTTGGATGAAAACCTCGGAAAGGTCCCATGGCAAGTCCGACCTCAACATCATATTGTTCGCCACGGTATCTTGAAATGCTGCCTTCAATGGAAACCATCTTACTTTGAGGAAAACAAATTGTTTCCTGCCAATCGGGATGCTATAAATTTTCAGAAGCTCGCCGTACTTGCAACACATACTTTCCAAAGGGTGAGCATAGGGTGGGCACAGGGTGGACATAGGGCGGCTATAGGGTGGGCATAGGGTCAACATAGGATGCAAGGCAATTGTGAATTGGGCATAGGGTGAGCATAGGGTGGACATAGGGTGATCATAGGGATGTTATAGCGTGGACATAGGGTGATCATAGGGATGTTATAGGGTGGGCATAGGGTGAGCATGTGGGAGGGATACACTTACGATGAAACGTAGTCACAACCGGCAGATCGTCGTTCTCCGCGGGTGTAGTTATCTTCCATGATACCAAGAGCTCGGCCATCTCTGGTATCAAATATAGCATCGGCAGGAGTTCGTCCAAGCGCCAAAACCTAAATACCTTGTACGGCTTTCCCGGAATAAGCCGTCCGTTACGTCGAGAGCTGGGGTGACACCGAAGTTTGTGGCAATGGAGGCACTGGGTAAGGTCGTCATGCCGGCCCGGAGTGAAGATCATGCATTCATTCCTGCAAACGTCGGCGGTATGGTACGGCAGGGCAAAATCCTTCCACATAGACAAAGCTTGTTTGAAGGAGGTCGGGAAACCATTTCGTCTCTGATTGCCGATGATGTCAACGTTGCCAATCACCGTTTGCCGCATGAGATTGAAGATTTGATCAAACATGGATTGGGTAGCATTGTGCTCGGATTTCGTTTCCAGCAGATCAATGACAAGACGATGCATTGTTGAAACCTTCTCGGCATAGACGTGATCAACGACCTGTGAAATCACGAGAGGCATCCCCAACTTTACAGGAACTGCAAAATAAAAAAAAGGCATTTCCCTCCGCATGTCCACCCTATGCCCGTCCTATGCCCACCCTATGCCGACCCTATGGAAACATCCAATGCTTTCCATAGGCATGCCTACCCAGTGAACCACCTATACCCGCCCTTGGGAATGCTCAGGCCCACCCTATGGAAACATTCCATGTTTTCCCAACCTATGCCCGCCCAATGCTCGCCCTATGCCCACCCACTGGAAACGTCCAATGCTTTCCATAGGCATACTTACCCAGCGCCCTACCTATACCCGCCTCTGGGAATGCCTGTTCCCACCCTATGGAAACGTTCAACGATTTCCCAACCTATGCCCACCTGTCGGCATACGTACGCCCACCCTTGGGAAATACAGAAAGAGGGGTACCTCTTGGTTATCCATATCCTCATCGTTGGCAGCAGGACTTAGGAGACGGGCACAATGTTCTTCCAGCTTTCTCAAATGATCCTGGAGAATTTCGTCCGCTTCTGCATTGGCATCTTCCATGTCATCATCACCTCCAAGGGAACCACCATCACCACCATTACGGTCACCCCCGTCATCACTTGAAGTATCGTCTTCACTACTACTTTCCCCCATGTATACCGCTCCTTGCCATCTCTTGTATAGCTTCGTATGTCGTTGTATCGTTCGAAGAGGTTTTTCAACTTGTAGTCGGCACACGGTGCAAGGACATGGTGGCATGTCGACCCCGTGGTTGTTTAATACTGGCCCACAACACACCATCCATACCAGCACGCATGACTACTTGGAACCGTTGCTTCCTTTTTAACTTTTCATTTGCTAGGCATAGGGTGATCATGAGGTGGTCATAGGGTGGGCGTAGGGTGGGCATAGGCATGGAAACAATACGATGTGTTCCATAGGGCGGTCCGCCCAATGACATCCCTATGGAAGGTGTTCAATACCTTCCATACCATGAACGTAGGGTGGACATAGGGTGGACATACGTTAGGAATGCTGTATTCTGGTTCCATAGGGATGCCCACCCTATACAACCTATGGGAAAATAACTTGAACTTTCCATAGGGATATTGGGTTGATATTCTATGAACGGTCGAGGTGTTAACCCTATAATAGTGGCGTCCGTAGGGCTGGAAATAATTACACAGGGATGGAAAACCCCTATGTAAAACCTATGGGAACGCATTTCCATTGGCTTTCCATAGGGCAAAAACCTTTCCATAGGGCACTTTTAAATCCCCTATCTGAAAATCGTATGGAATGGCTCTGGAAAATTTGCCACAGGCCCCAATGGAAATCGTTTCCACCGGGTGATCATAGGTTGGCTCACCCCATTTTCGGGATTCCATAGGTTATTTATAGGGATGGAATCAAAAAAATGAAAAATAGGGCAGGGTAAAACAGGCCCTTTTTGGACCCTACAACAGCAACACGCCGCACTTGGAAAATGCCTATGGAAAATGCAGAATTACACTGTTAAGGAATGCCACAAAGATCATCCCTATGATTGTGGCGTCCATACCTGTGGAATGGCCTGGAAACAGGTTAAAAAACATCACCAATGTACCCTATGGAAAATCCGGAGCCTGTGGAAAAAGTGGTGTGCCCTATGGGAAATCCAGAGCCTATCCCTATGGAAACCCCTATGGAAGACCCCCTACCGCCGCCAAAAACCCCCCCAAATAAAATGAGCTTGTTCGATCACCCCCAAGAAAACAAACCATTTGTTCACTGACGAGGGGGGCAAAAAAACAAAATTGCGGCCTGTATGCGCTGTTTTGGCTAGTCGAGATTTTATTTCTGGAACTTCAAAAAAAATCGGGATCTCATAGGTTCGATTGAGACTGAGAACGACGGCCACCTCTAGACCATTACGAAGGGTTGATTACATTTAATCCCAGTAAATTTTATAATAAGTCGATTATCTCCGATGCAATGTCACTGAGAGTCTGAGACATCGCATCGTCATCATCGTCGTCATCGTCGATCGTGCTCGCATGACGAGTCGATCCGATGTGACTTCTGAACGGCAAAGTTTTTGAGCACTTCGATTTTTCTGAACGGTCAAGTTCAAACTCACGTTATTGCACTCTTCACAGTTCGCCGTCAGCAATGTTGCAGCAGCCTCGCCAGTGAGTTGCGTGCTGTGATATTTTTAATTCTCACAGGTTGCAATATGGCACTGGTTTGCAGTGCATGTTTTGGTTATGCGTGTGTATTATTTTGTGTGTGCTTCGCGCGCTCATACTTGGCATGCGTGAAACTTTGACTAGGAGTGAACGGGAAATTCCCGCGAGTCCTTTGCACTCGAAATAGTTGGTTTAAATCCAACTCACTCCACATCCCCCTTTTACTTTCCTTTGCTTCTTTCGTTGACGACTGCTATTTTCTTTCTTCTTTACTAAACGTTAGTTGGTTGGTTTCGTTTTTCAGATCCGCTGAAAACGTTCGCGTGGCGAAGTCATATTAGGTTTTCATCTCGCGTTCATTTTCGCATTTATTTGAGGTTGCTCGGTTGTTAATTATGTTTTCAATAAAGGTTTATTTTGTGCGTTTCCGCTTTTTACTAAGTGTTGGCTCTTTACTTTCCTTTTCAGATTGGCTGTTTTCGAGGAGGGCGAAATGGAGGAAATCGACCGCCTCGAGTACAACGTCAACTTCAAGCATCCCTTCAAACATTCTAGGTTGATAAGTCCTTTATGTTTTCAATAGAATATTCTTTTGTGCGTTTCCGCTTTTTTACTAAGTGTTGGCTCTTTACTTTCCATTTTAGATCGGTTGTTTTGGAGCGAAGCGAGATGGAGAAAATCGACGGCCTCGAGTACAACGTCAACGTTTAGGTTGGCATCTTGTAAATAGAAAGAGCACGAGAAGAACATTATTTTGCGTATTGTAAATAGAAAGTGCACGAGTAGAACATAATTTTGTGTATTCGTTGGTATGATAAAATTTGATAGTCCCATTCGTATTCCTTTCTGCCTAGCTAGATACATGTTAATCGTAGTAAAGATGCTCGAGTATTTTGTTTATCTCGCATAGTGGAAACATAGTGAACACACTGCATGTTGCTAATGTGCAATATGTATGCTACACAGTCAGTGCTACACGTACAGTATCCCTATACTGCCCCACTACTGTGCCTATGGAAAGTAAATATTAATTAAGTTCCATACGTATAGCATCCCGATATTATCCCTATATCGTGCCTATGGAAACCATATATATCTACTGGTTCCATACCTATACTATGCCTATAGTAAATAGTTTCCATACGGATAACATACGTAGGGAAAGATGTTTTCCATACCTATAATATACGGTTTTCATACGCATGGTATCCCTGGGGAAAAAGCTTTCCGTAGGTATAGTACACCTGTGGAAAATGCTCTCCATAAGTATAATAACCGTATGGAATATGAATTCCATAGGGCGGGTCACCCTACGGAAAGCGTTTCCATAGGTATACTCCTGATGCTGTTAACGGAATCATACGTATAATATCCGTATGGAATACCTTTCCATAAGTATACAACACGTATGGAATTGTGTTTCCATAGGTATAGCCATCCTATGGAATAATCTTTCCCAAAGGTGAGCCACCCAGTGGAAAACCTTTCCATAAGTATGTCGGCCGTATGGAAACCTATTTCCCAAGGGACGCTAAGTGTATGGGCCCGTCTTCCGTAGGCATAATGTCCGTATGGAAAGATCTTTCCCAGGGGATACCATACCTGTGGAAAATGTTCCATAGGTATATCGACCGTATGGAAGATTGCTTCCCAAGGGATACCATGCCTATGGAATTCGCTTCCATAGGTACACCGTCCGTATGGAAACAGGTTTCCCAAGGGGTACCATGCCTGGGGAAAAGATTTCCATAGGTATGACCTATTAGGTTCCATAGGGCCAGCATAGGGTGATCATAGGGATGGAACATATCCGTGTGTTTTTCCACAGGGTTTTCCATACGGCTTTCCATAGGAATACTATAGGGATGACATAGGTACGGAAAACGCTTGATATTCCAGGACTTTCCATTGGGTTTCCATAGGGTTTTCCATACGATATCTTCCATACGATTCCTTCCATCCCTATGGAAAACGTTCCATAGGTATGGACGCCACAATCATCCCTATGGAATGCCTTGGAAAACCCTATGGAAAGCACAATCACCCTATGGAATGCCCTGGAAAATAATGAAAACCTTCCCAAGGGTGAGTATAGGGATGGAAACTCAAAATTTTTGTTTTCGAGATAACCTCCAGTATCCATTTTCCCTTTTCCATAGGGCTTTTCCATAGGGTTTTCACCCGTTTCCATGCCTATGGAAAGCTTTCCCAAGGGTTGCAGATCTGTAGGGCGACCGATATCGTGAATGCTTGCAGACACGCTTGCGGATGCGCCTGCGCCTGCGGATGTGCCTGCACCTGAAGCGTCGTTTTGTGCGGATCTCAGTTCAAAAGCCACTTGCTTCAGATCTTCAAGGGAATGATTTGGGTATGTATCAGGTATTATGCGCCTGCGCCTGCGGATGCGCATGCGGACGCGCCTGCACCCGAAGCGTCGTTGCGCTGATATTTGCGATGATCGATGATGCATAAACGCAGTGGCAATTCATGCAGACATTTATTCTGAGTATATGCATTGTGTGGACGCGCATGCATGCTACAATTATAAAAACACGCAAGTGGCACAACGTGCTTCCTTTTAATAGACATTTATATTTGCAGACGGTGCTGGACCTCGGGTTTAGGCTTAGTTATTATGGGCTCTGACTAGCCCCTAGCCTGACCCTGCTTCCGTATCGTGTCCGTGACATCCTAGCACTGTACTGTACAGTAGTACAGTACAGTAGTACAGTCTTGTTTCACTGTCTGGGTTTCCGAGAGCATAAAGCCTCGGCCAGACACTGTTTATGTGATTATCAGTTTGATTCTCAGCGAGCTTAGCCGGACAGCGGATCTGTCTTTCTCGCAGGCCCGCACCGGCTTTCCGGTGATTCTGATGATGGCACAGCGCCTTGCTGTTGCCATGTTCGGCTAAGTAGGACGTAGGAGGGGTTGAGCGCCCACTTGGGCGGTGGTGTATTACTCTCGCGGTATGGCCTTTTAGCATGGCAGTGATGGCGGCACGCGTTGTGCTCGCCTTCGCTGCGCAGGAGATCAGCAGTTGACGGATTGTTTTTTTTTTACGGCAGTATCGTCGCAGCGAGGGTTGATTTGCATCGTGCGCCACTGGCCCTGGCGAGGTCGCTCCACACGTTGTACGTTTTGGCCGCTCTCACTCTTCCGCTCACGACCTGTGAATTTCGATCTGTTGTGCTGAGACTTCTACGGATTATCTGGCCGCTGTGACAATTTTATACCACCACCCTTGATTAGCTCAACTCTTTCCACTGTCTCTCCATCATGGTTGCTACAGCAAATAGAATGACGCGGTCTCGCGTCCGTAGATTAGAGACGATTTTTGATGATGTGGGTGCACAGCACTCAGCGACACCACAGACACCGCAGCTGCCAGCTCCGACCACCGCAGCTGCGAGAGAGATTCTTGAAAAATGTCAGCAGCTAGCTCGAGACAATTTCGACAGAAAAGTTGCCAAGGTCGTTGCCACCAAAATTCTCGGAGACAAATCGGAGCGCTTCGCTGGTACAGAGACAGACGCAGTGGACATTTTTTCACAGCTTATGCATGAGCTTCGCGCACAGTTTCTACTCCAGTCACAGGCATTTGCTCCCCTGTTTGACTTGGCCAACATGACTGTCGAGGCTAGGCATGAGGCCAATGAATTGCTGCTTTCGGCTCTGACTTTTCTGGCTCGACCTGGCTCGCCTGCTCGTGACTGGCTTGAGGCCTCTGGGTCTGACGTTCCTGGAGATGGCAAGCGTGCTGCCCTTGAGGTGGTACGCATGCTCCAGGAACGCTCAGAGCCCTTTGACTCTTTTGAGTCGCTGCTGGCGGTTCGCATCCCCAGCAGCGAAGATCCTGACCGTGGCATCCGTGAGTTCAATGGCCTGTTGCGGGACGTTCAGCGTTCCCACAACTTGCCAGAGGACGCGGTGAAGCGGCAGTTTCTCAAGGCTCTCGGCAATTCGGCTCTATACCGTGACTTGGCTAATTCCTTGGCTCGAGCTGACCAGCGGCAGGGCGTGTCTCTTTTGACTATTTAGGCTCGTGTGCGGGAGCAGTTCCGCCACGGCCTGAAGGTCTCTGACACCCCTATTTCTGCTCTGTCATTCGGCGATGGCGCGTCTGACCTAGCTGCGGCGTTGTCCAGTCTGCAGAAGCAGCTGGAGCGCATGCAGCAGGACATTCGTGACCTAAAGCGGCAGAAGCGGGAAGAGGCACCGCCTGCGGGCAAGCACCTTACCCGCTCTGCTGCTAAGCATCATCGTGCTGGTGTTAAGCCACTTGGCACCGCTCCTCCTGTCCCATTCGACAAGAAGAGCGGTGCCTTCGTGCCCCACTGCAGAAATGCGGAGTGTGCACAAAGTGGTTTGAAGCACTGGCATGCTGAATGCCCCAACGGCGGTCCTCACTCTGCCCACTATTGTGGTGCAGTTGAGGACTATGAGACTGACTGCCTGGCTGTTCGTTTCCAGCGGTTCTATGACGCTGGGGATGAGCATGCCTTCGAGTCGCTCTGCACGATGGAGGGTCGCCCAGAGGTGTGCGAGCTGTCGGCATATTCTTTTGTGACGGCTGAGCCCACATCTCTGCGGCACTTTCAGGATGCGGCGGCTTCCGCTCAGGATGCGGCAGCTGACGAGGACGGCATGGCTCAGTTTGGTCTGGCCACATTCCACTCGGGTGCACGGGGCTCGATTCCGCCACCGCCTGCGGTTCGGCATCCCTCTGCACTCGTGGCTGGTGGTGTGCCTGCGGCTCATGACCCGCCAGTGGTTGTCCCTGGCTCTCTCGGCTTGCCTGGCTCTGTCCCGTCACTCCAGCTCGGCGACTCTGCACCGGCTCCGCTGTTTGCTGGCATGAGGATTGAGACTTCTGACATTGGCTCCGAAGTCTCTGACAATGACCAAGGCTCTGACAATGACTCTGACGGCGGGCGACAGGTGGCTTTTGACTCTTTCGGCACTCTTGAGCATGACTCTGACGGGGGAGCATTGCCAGCGGCCAGTGGCAGTCTGACTCCGATGTACCGTCCCCGGACTCCGCCGAGCTTTCTCCGGTGTGCATTGATGGCTTCCGTGCTTTGTTGCTCCTTGCTGGCCAGTTCTACGGCATCTCTGGTTACCGTGGGCGGTGGTGACAGGGGCCTGGTTGAGCCCGGAGCCACCGTCCGTCGGTTTGCTGGAGATTTCTCTGCTTCGATTCCACCACTTGGTGCTGCAGGCATCCGTGATTGGCCACCAGATGATGAAGTTCTTCTGTCTTCTTCTTCAATGCTCAAACCACCGTGGGATTCTGCTTATTTAAGCTCTTCGGTGGTTTTGGAATCTTTGCCGTTTTCTGTTACTTTGCTTTCAGCTACGGATCCACCTTACCCGCTTGGGTCTGGTGGTGCTCAATTTGTGGGAGGCAGCTTACGATTCACTTCGGGATTCTCCTATACTTGTATCCCAACCGCTGAACTCAGCCCCGCTGACCAGCCTCAAAGTGGCTGAGTTTCTTATCAATTATCCTGGCAGCTTGATTAGCTTTAGCCCAGTAGTGGGATGACCGGGTCAAGACCCCGGCACCCAGCTAGCAGTGATCGGTTTCCACCGAAGTGAATGTTAGGTGTTTGTTTATTATCTCGTGACTGTATATCCTGTACCTGCTTTGCTAGGTAGTCACACCCACGGGTGGTGTGCTGGACTTCGGGTTTAGGCTTAGTTATTATGGGCTCTGACTAGCCCCTAGCCTGACCCTGCTTCCGTATCGTGTCCGTGACATCCTAGCACTGTACTGTGCAGTAGTACAGTCTTGTTTCACTGTCTGGGTTTCCGAGAGCATAAAGCCTCGGCCAGACACTGTTTATGTGATTATCAGTTTGATTCTCAGCGAGCTTAGCCGGACAGCGGATCTGTCTTTCTCGCAGACGGCGTGCTCACATGTCGCGATGAGATCTAGCGGGCTCCTTTCTACATCGTCTGCATGTCAAACACGCATTGAGACGCATGGTGCAATTATGAAATATATCTGCCCACAACTCGCTTCCTGTATCGCAACTGTCGAGCCTGCGTGTCGGTTGGGATGCATCCAACGGGATATCTGCCAAGACGCCATGCGAATGGAGACGATACACATTTAAATTCAGCCATTGGCACTACCATGCGAGTATAAAATGTCAATCATGATAATCAAGCAAATATATTCAAGCAAGTGCGCAGATGGCATCACGATATGCAAGTGTGGCATTTGCGATACATGAAGCGAGTTGTGAGCGTGTGCTTGTGCGAATGGGGTATATGAATAGCAGTGATTACTTGTGCTTCGATACAATTTAATCAATGATTAGAAATCCCTCAGATGGGATGCTTCGCTGACAAGTGGCATTACCAATTTATACACCTGTGTGATAAGATCAGATTCTACGCTACGGACACCTTCATGAATGTACATCGGAATATCCGATATAGATACACACACACACACACACACACACATATGAAGCGTCGTAGAGCGTGTTTTGATACAGTCATCACTAGTAATTAAATTAGAATTTTGCGGTCGTCGCGACGCGAAAGATTTGATATGGTACCCGCATACACCGTAGATTTGATAAACTCGTTTTATACAGCCGTAGACTTGAAAAATCGTCAAACTCTTGAATAATCGTCATTCGGGAGGCATAGTCAGCCACGTCGGCTGATTATGAAAAAAAACAACGCAACGCCCGATAATTATGTAGTATATAGTCACCTACATGCATGCACTTTTGTGCACCGTCGGTGCGTATTTTCTATTTTTTATTTTCGTATACCTGAAACCCAACGTATATCGTCATTTCGATCAGAAATTCAAGCAACTGTGACGATCGCTGACTTTCGATTGTGTCACAGGCATCGATATGTATAATTAAAAATTAAATACGCATATATTGACCTTACGAAATATCACGAGTAATGCACATGCATTATGTTGTCGTCATGTTCCATCATCGATAGTGCCATTCGTGCATCAGCTTGCATGTTTGCATGATATATGCATGTTGGCCATGCATCCACCGGGCCTGCAATGTAATCGCAGGAGTCGAGCATTCGCGAAGAATTTTTCATGCGTACATACATCGATAATCTACCATGCCGTGCATGCATGATGTATAATCGATATAGTATATAAATTATATTATATATAATCTTATATTATATATAACTGATTAATTGTGAAACTCTTGAATAATTGTGAAACTCTTGGAATAATGGTGAAGATGAGAACATAATATATATTATATACATTATATATATATATATAACTTATAATCTTATATTATATATAACTTCTGATTAATTGTGAAACTTCTGAATAATGGTGAAGATGAGAACATAATAGGCAATATATACATTATATATATATATATATATAATATAACTTATAATCTTATATTATGTACAACTTGATTAATTGTGAAACTCTTGAATAATGGTGAAGATGAGAACATATATCGTCATTTCGATCAGAGATTCAATTGTGTCACAAGCATCGTTATGTATAATTAAAAATTAAATACGCATATATTGACCTTACGAAATATCACGAGTAATGCATATGCATTATGCTGTCATCATGTTCCATCATCGATAGTGCCATTCGTGCATCAGCATGCACGTTTGCATGAGGTATGCATGTTGGCCATGCATCCAATGCAATCGCAGGAGTCGAGCATTCGCGAAGAATTTTTCATGCGTACATGCATCGATACTCTACCATGCCGTGCATGCATGATGTATAATCGATATCGAACATGTGCATATATGCATACTCGATTACATATAATTATGCATACATTGGATATCGATTATATATCATGCGCCGCATCCAAAGATATTGCATGAGCATTACACTATTGATCATCTAGCATGCGGGTGTGTATATATATATATATATATACGAAGTTTATAAACTTCGTATAAATATATCCGTTATCCAACGGTGTCGCAGCGCCAGCGCTCCATCTGATACTGCATCCGCTGCGCATGGCGCACATGTATTTACAGCCGTCGTCGCTAAACTGCATAAACGCAGTGGCAATTCGTGCAGACATTTCTGAGTTTACATGCATTGTGTGGACGCGCATACATGCTACAATTATAAAGATACGCAAGTGGCACAGTGTGCTTCCTTTTAATACATTTATATTTGCAGACGTCGTGCTCGCACGTGTCGCGATGCGATCTAGCGGGCTCCCTTCTACATCGTCTGCATGTCGAACACGCATGGTGCAATTGTGAAATACATCTGCCCACAACTCGCTTCCTGTATCGCAACTGTCGAGCTTGCATGTCGGTTGGGATGCATCCAACGGGATTTCTGCCATGCGGATGGGAGACGATGCATGGGTGTATACAATTTCAAATAAAATTTCAATTATGGTCATCAAGCAAATGTAAAAGCAAATGGGAATGCGCAGACATCCCGCACTGGAGGCATCGCGACAGCGACATGCAAATGCGGCAGTTGCGATATGGAAACAAGTTATGAGCGCGTGCCTTATAATATCAGCTATCGATACATACTCCATGCATTGGCTAGGGATCGAAAGTCGTGATATGATATAAATTGTGAACGTGTACTGTACAGCTGAAGAGGCACCGAAAGCAATGATGATATATTCGATATTGACAATAATTTATATGCAATACATCGTCATCTAGGTATTTTCGATACAACTTCGAACTTGAATTTTACCAATTCCAATACTTTCAACGTTGACACACACATATGAAGCGTCGTAGAGCGGGTTTTGATACAGTCATCACTAGTAATTAAATGGGAGATTTGCTGAAAAGAATTTGCGGTCGCGACGCGATAGATTTGATATGGTACCCGCATCACCGCAGATTTGATAAAAATCGTACCATACACCGTAGACTTGAATAATCGTCAAACTCTTGAATTATCTACTTACTATCATCATTGCTTTCGGTGCCTCTTCAGCTGTACAGTACACGTTCACAATTTATATCATATCACGACTTTCGATCCCTAGCCAATGCATGGAGTATGTATCGATAGCTGATATTATAAGGCACGCGAGGCTCATAACTTGTTTCCATATCGCAACTGCCGCATTTGCATGTCGCTGTCGCGATGCCTCCAGTGCGGGATGTCTGCGCATTCCCATTTGCTTTTATATTTGCTTGATGATTATAATTGAAAATTTGTTTGAAATTGTATACAGTACACCCATGCATCGTCTCCCATCCGCATGGCAGAAATCCCGTTGGATGCATTCCAACCGACATGCAAGCTCGACAGTTGCGATACAGGAAGCGAGTTGTGGGCAGATGTATTTCACAATTGCACCATGCGTGTTCGACATGCAGACGATGTAGAAGGGAGCCCGCTAGATCGCATCGCGACATGCGAGCACGACGTCTGCAAATATAAGTTGTATTAAAAGGAAGCACACTGTGCCACTTGCGTTTCTTTATAATTGTAGCATGTATGCGCGTCCACACAATGCATATAAACTCAGAAATGTCTGCACGAATTGCCACTGCGTTTATGCCGAGTTTAGCGACGACGGCTGTAAATACATGCTGGATTTAGTGACCCGTAGGTCATAACTTGCTCTGACTCCCGTTAGCTGTACCAGTACTCGTACAGTACTAGGTGACAGATACCTAGGTCACAGACCGCTTTATATTCGTTCTCTCTTATAATCAGTTTACACTTGTATGAGAACTATTCAGTGACCACCCGATATATTGCGGAACAATATATCTCACAGGTTATGGGGTATCACCCCGCTTTCTTCACTGCTAACTTTGCCATGATTGGCTTAGTACTTCCGATTGGCGGGGCGTTGGGGCCTCGCGAGGTGTTGAATTGGAAAATCTAGAGCGTGCGGCTTGCGCAACGTTGCGGCGAGATCTTCAATTGGGACTTCGGCTTATCCTACGAGTGTCTGCGTTGGAATTTGTTTTTGACTGGGCTTGATCACCCTTGTCGACATCTCCTTGGCCGCCGCATCTTCGACTTCGTTGGTTTCGTTCGACCCCTTTCGACCTCCCACTCCGTGACTGCATTGCCGGCGCTCGCCACCTCACAATTTTCACCTTTTCCCCAACGCCCCTCCTATAGGATTTTATTCTGATGACTTCATCTTCAGTTGGGACACCGACCGTGGGCGCTAGGATGCGCCTTGATTCAATTTTTGCTAGGAACGTGGGTGCTCGCTATAGGAGCACTCCACAGTCGGCTCATGTAACGCTTGCTGCAGCTGACAGGACTCGAGGCAACGCCGTTTTGCAGTCGTCATGGGACATCGACGTTGTGAAGCGCGTTGCGAAAGACACCTTGGGCAACAAGGCGTCATCATTTTCCGGAAGTGAACCACATCGTCAACTTCTTTGGGACTCTTTGGTGACTGCATTGGGAGCTTCTTTTGTCAACAAGGATTCCACCAACGAGGACATTTTTTACCTCGTGGACGTCGACAAGGAGGTACACCCCATCTACAACGACATCTTGCTTCGTTCGTTGGTGTCTTTGCCCACTCCCCACTCTCCAGCTCGAAGGTGGGTAGACGCCTCGGCTAGGATTTCCCCGCGCGACGGTAAGCGTGCACTGCTTGAGGTCACGAAGAGACTTTTATTTGCCACCTGGACATCGGCCACTCCGCCATCACGAGGAGTTGCTGGGCATTTCTTTTGGGTCTTCGGACGATCCAGAGCCCCTCGTGGCTCAATTCGACGAGTGCATCAAGGCCATCGCCGCTTCTGGAGCTGGTGTCAATTCGACGACAAGGCTGCCAAGCGACAGCTGGTGGCGGCACTAGATGGTGAGTTTTATCGTGAGGTGATCACCCCGCTCCGCCTCGACACCGAGTTGGCGAAGGTGGCGATTGAGGAGATTTACACGCACGTTCTCGAGGTGTGGTGGTGTGCAAACCCTAATGGCTCCCACCCGCCCCAAGGCTTCACCGTCGCCCGCGCATCTTGCAACGGCTTACGCAGGTGGGAACCAGCCTGACGTGAAGGACTTCCTCGAGGAATTTGCCCGCATCGTGGGTGAGGCTTCTTCCTTACTTGCCTCGCTTCGTCATGAGGAGAGTGGTAATGAGCGTGACACACCGCCGCTACGGGATGAATTTCCCCGTCGGCATGGCGCCGGTGGTGTCAAGTTTCCGCCGTCCAAGTGGCGCGATGATCGCAATCGTCGACCCGACGGTAAATTCCATGGACGTGACCGTCGAGTAGGATTTAAACATCGTTTTGCGGCCTCCCCGCTCACGAAAGGGGGAAATTGGTCACAATCGCGTTCCACGCAAGCGACTAGATGTATTTCTTTTCACTCCGCATCTTCGGCCTTCGTCCAGGAGTGCCCCCTTTGTCCGGGACACTTTCATGACACGGCGCGTTGCCCGACGGTGTGTGGTTCGTGTGATGTGGACTTACGTGATGCCGCCATGGACATGGACCTCGTGGTTTCGGCCTTCCAAACCGCCTTCGACAGCGAGAACGACGGGGAATTTGCCAAGTTGTGCCACCAGCACGACCGGCCACTGGTACGTGACGACCCTGAGCCCTTCACTTACCCGACGGGGCACGACGTGGGATTGCGTGCCCACTATGCGGGTTTGGGGCGTGCTACATCGGACACCGGCATGGGAGAGGTACTTGCCGACGCGCGAGGCCTGCTCGCCTCTCTGCGGTCTGCGGCTGCGGCTGCAGAGGTTGGTGGTGCTGCCACGGCCAGTGTGCAGGCACCCCATTCACCTTGGCACATTGTCTGTGCCGCAGATGGTGTGCGGTGTGCCACCACCTGCCAATCACGAGATCGAGACTCAGCCGCTTTACCCGGTTTTGCCGTCGGACCCAGCAGCCTACGAGTCTCCTTTTGAGGAGCCCTTTCAGGTGTCCTTTATGGACAGGTTCTACCCGGCATGTGACAACCCCGCTCTTAATTTGTGCTCGATTGACTTTGCTCACGAGGCGGTTCACCCGGTGGAGCTTTCCGTGATCGACGATGACGGCGACTCCGACGGGTTTTCTTACCACGGAGACGAGATTCCTTCGGCCCCACCGGCTGCACACTCACGTGTCGGTGTGGCAAAGTTGCCGAAGGTCTTATCTTTTGCATCCCTTGCCCTGCCCGCCCTCATGTACCTTGCATGTGTCTCAGCGGTTCAGGGTTCGGTGGTGCTCGATCAAGCCGTTGACTTCTCCGCAGCAGTTGATCCCACCGGGGTGACTGCCATCTGTCCATCTGTCTTGCCTTTAATTTGCCTTTTAGCATTTCTTTTGCTTTTCTGGTTTCGGCAGACTTGGGTTATGACTCTTACATTTCTGGATTCCTTAATTTGCTCTACGAGTCTGGTTCTGGTTCTGGCTTCTGGTTCTGGACTCTGGCTTCTGGACTCTGGTTCTGGACTCTG